>JAEIFJ010001278.1:0-103438 GCA_018903435.1 Leucophenga varia | reverse complement strand
GGAGTAGATGTTGGGTCAAATTTTGGTAGCTCACTGTAATTGATTGTATTCTCTAATGTTTTGTAACCATGAGCTTTAAGTTGTATTCTCTTACGTTTTGTAAACATGATCTTTAAGTTGTATTTATCTTTTTGCTTAACTCTTAGAGATAAGATTTATACAATGTAAGTCAGTCGTAATTTACATATCGAAATAAACGGTTGTCGCACAACAACAATTAAACTCGATCTCGATTGCACCCCCACACTCCTTTGATCTAACATTTTTTGGCGCCCAACGTGGGGCTGTGCAAGTCGTGTTTATTATACCCGCCACACATAGTGTGAAGGGTATATTCAGTTTGTCGGAAAGTTTGTAACGCATTGAAGGAGACGTCGTAGACCCCATAAAGTATATATATTCTTGATCAGCTCGATGAGACGAATCTATTTAGCCATCTCCGTCTGCCCGTCTGTCTGTCCGTCTGTCTGTCTGTCTGTTTACTTCTACGCATATTTTTCGATCAAGATATATAGATATTACGCCGAAATTTGGAACTTAAGCTTTTCTCGGCAACGACTACTTTGTATGTTAAAATAAAGTTGCCACGCCCATTTTTAGGTGTAGCCCCCATACAAACTTACCGAAAATTTCTGAATTTTTGTATGAAAATATGTATTATTTATGCATGTTTGCACTCCAAATTGGGTAAGTCGAAACCAAGGTGCCACGCCCATTCTTAGGTATAGCCCCATACAAATTGACCGCCCATTTTCCAATTTTTGAATAAAAATTGGTATTATTTATGAATTTATTTACTCCAAATTGGGTGAAAACACTGCTTATATCATCCAATTCCAAAACCAAGAGGCCACGCCCATTTTTATATTTAGTCCCCACACAAACTCACCGATTTTTTTTGAACTTTTGTATGAAAAATTAATTATTTTCGTCTATATATTTTTAAATGTATATAAGCCACTGATGATCACACATAAACTTTTCAAAGATTCGTGTGGCGGGTATTTATGCTTCGGTTCCACCGAAGTTAACGTTTTTCCTTGTTTTTTGTTCATTTCGTTTAGTTAATTAATATTGAAATATTGCATTATTGTTGCAATATTATTGCTGGAATATTAAAAACTAAATCATCGCATTTGGTTGCCGTTATCATTTGTTGTTGCTAGCAATAACGGTTGCTGTCTCGTCAGTTGCTGTACTATTGTTGTTGTTGCAGAATAAAATATTACATTGGCTTGCTGAGTCACTTGTGTGAATTTGGTTTCGTTCTTGCTTTGCTTTGCTTTGCGCCTTGCTTCGCTTACATTAACGTTATTTTTCTATTGAGTTAAATAAAAATACATATTTAACTTATCTGCTGCAGCGTATCACCAGTAGGGTGATCAGAAAGATCTTGTGAAAATCATTTGGATAGCAGAACATAATCAAGTGGTGTTGTATTGTACTTCAATCATTTTTAACATAAAATGACGCTCGAAGATTAAAAGCAGCAACGAACAAGTGTTCGAAAAAGTTTTACACGCATAAAAACCATAGTTGATGCAAGCTCTCAAAAGGATTCGAAAAAACTATCACATGCTGACTAAGAATGTCGTCTTGGAATTTTGGAGTCGTAGTTTAAGCAACCACTTAATATTCAAACTAATATAGAGAAGCTGGATCCAGAGGACAATCAACGGAGCGAAATCGAGGATAAGTACATCGCTACAAAAATATGTATTCGTGAACAAATGGGAAGTGAAATTAGCAATAGCACATTCTGTGAATTGTCTTCTGTGTCACATCATTCTAATTCAAAGCTACCCAGATTATCGTTGCCTACATTTGATTGCAAATATGCTGAATTTAAAAACTTTTTTACTTCTTTTAAACAAATCATCGATAAAGAAAGCTGTCTATCGAATATAGAGAAATTTAATCATCTGTTAAATTGCTTAAAGGGGCCGGCATTGGAAACCGTGAAAGCATTTCAAGTATCCAATGAAAATTATTTAAAGGCTTTACAACGTTTAAGTTCTAGATACGACAACTCAACATTAGTATTTCTTGAAAATATTTCGTCGCTGTTCACCTTGCCGTCATTGAATAAACCTAGTGGCACACAACTTAGAAGTATTGTCGACAATGCCTCTGCATTGTATAATTCTCTTTTGTCTTTGGGAAATGAAAAACAGATCGCCGAAGCCATGCTAATTTCGGTTGTACTGAGCAAGGTAGACACACAGACAAAAAACAAATGGAAGGAATCACTGAATTACGAACAGCTTCCCCAATGGGAAGATTGCGTGAAAATAATTGAACGTCATTGTCGATATTTGGATTCGCTGTCTAGTTCGAATAGTCAACCAGGTCATTCAAACAATAATACAAGTATTAATCGTCTCCATGGTCGTCAACAGTATACTTTCAGCTGCTCAAGCAGTACTTGCGTACTCTGCTCTAGTTCTGAACACAAGCTATTAAATTGTTGTCGGTTTAAGGCTATGAGCGTTCGTCAGCGCTTTGAAAATGTGAAAAGGTTAAATCTTTGCCTGAACTGCCTAGACAAGGGACACCAAATGGCACATTGTCCATCATCAAGTAGATGTCGTAGCTGTTCGCGCTGCCTTCACTCTTTATTACATCGCAATAATGAAT
The DNA here is from genome assembly GCA_018903435.1 of Leucophenga varia. Lineage (NCBI taxonomy): Eukaryota > Metazoa > Arthropoda > Insecta > Diptera > Drosophilidae > Leucophenga > Leucophenga varia. The sequence goes on along the minus strand of JAEIFJ010001278.1, from coordinate 100,801 downwards.
CGAGAGCTAACTTGTCGTCGTCTTTGCATCATAACCAACAAACTTCGTCGTCATCGCATCAAAACCAACATACTTCGCCGTCATCGCATCAAACCCAACAAACTTGGTCGTCATCGCATCCCTGGCAAAACACTTCAAACTCATTGAATTCGTCACGTTCATCTGATAGACCAGAGAACTCAACGTATACACACACACATATAGAGGACTCTTCAAACCAAATAATTTTGGCCACTGCTATGGTTTTAGTTCAAGATTCATCTGGTTGTTTTAAGGTAGGTCGTGCTCTACTCGACTCTTGCTCTCAAGTGAATTTAATTTCAGATGAGTTCGCACAAAGACTACGCCTTCCTAGTTTTAGGAAAAATATTCTAATTCGCGGCATTGGAGATTCGCAAACAGACATCAAACATCGCACATCGACACAAGTGAAATCACGCTTAAACCAATCACAATTCGCTCTTGATTTCTTCATTACGTCACACATTGCCTACCAGCCTGACACCGAAATTGATACCACAACTTGGAATTTGCCTGATAATACACCGCTTGCTGATGATAAATTTTTAGTGCCGCGCATTGATCTTTGATTGGCACTGAAACATTTTTTGATATTCTTGCTGTTGGACAAATTAACTTGGGTGAAAACCTACCTACACTCCAAAAAACTCTACTAGGTTGGGTAGTTTCTGGACGTTACAAGTGTGTTCAACATAACCTAAGTGCACAAAACTATATGCTTTCGTTAGAGGAGTCCATTAATAATAATATTGAAAATTTATGGAAACTAGACAATATATGTCAACCATTAAATGTGCTTACGCCAGAAGAACAACGGTGTGAAGACATATTTACTAAAACAGTCTGCCTAGATAGTAATGGCAGAATTATCGTTCGGCTCCTGTTTAAGGATGATCCGCAAATCGTAGTGTTTGACGTTCATTGACTATCCAAATAAATACACGTGTTGTCCGTGTGTTATCGTATTTAATATGCGATAGTGCTACACAAGATCCAGATGCGACAAGACGTTTTATGATCACACTGAGTGACACGCAGAATACACAAACTGATATCCTGCAGCGACAAGCCGTTTTTATGATCTTTCTGAGCGACACGTGAAACACATAAAAAACAAATAAAAGTACTCAAATTAACTTTGACGTATTCACTAAAAAATTTTAAAAAAAAAAAAAAAAAAAAAAAATTTTAAATTTTATTTTTTTTTTTTATTTATTAAAAAAATTTTTTTTCGTATGGTGGCACTCAAACTGCAACGTTAATGCTGCCAGTTGGAAGAGCTACCAAGCTGATTGCGGCAGGGAAAGTTCGAGTAGGATGGGTTATCTGTCGAATAAGGCAGAAAATCCAGCCCAAACGATGCTATAGATGCCTCGACTATGGCCACATAGCGAAGAACTGCACCAGCGTACACAACCTTATTGGTGCTTGTTTTAAGTGTGGCAGCAAAGACCACGTGGCAAAAGGCTGCAGCACGACCGTTCCAAAATGCATGCTATGCACAAGAAATGCAGCACAAAGCACGGACCACTACACAGGATCCAGTAGATGCCCGGCGTTCCAGGAGGCACTACGAAAACTGAAGAGAACATGAGGATTCTTCAGCTAAATCTTAATCATTGTGAAGCGGCTCAAGATCTACTGTCGCAAACAATCGAGGAAAAACGCATCGACGTTGCTGTACTCAGTGAACCCTACAAGGCCAAAGAGAATCACTTTTGGGTCCAGGACATAGCGGGAAAGGCAGCAATCTGGTTTTGTGGTCACTATAAGAAAAGTGGGCTAACAATTGAACCAATCTCGTCAAGATCAGGCTTCGTATGTGCAAAAATTGACGGGGTCTACATATTCAGTTGCTACGTACCACCAAGCACTTCACTTGAGGAATTTGAAGGAATTTTGTTCGATCTTTCTATAGAAGCAAGAGGAAAGAGTCCTGTTGTCATAGCTGGCGATTTTAATGCCTGGTCTGTAGAATGGGGCTGCAAACGAACAAACCCCAAAGGAGCTGCACTATTAGAAGCCTTTGCGTCTTTGGATGTGGCTCTCCTAAATACCGGCACACAGCACACCTTTAGCAGGAATGGGTTTGGTTCAGTGATAGACCTAACCTTTGTTAGCGATAGTCTATGCAGAACAGCAAGCTGGGAGATTAGCGACTGCTATACGCATAGTGACCACTACGCAATCATTTGCGACATCTCAGCATCACGTCACGGGCAAACAAGGTCAACAAATAAAGTAGGTTGGAAAGCAAATACTCTGGATGTGGCTGCTTTTCGCGAAGCGGTGCAAATGCCAGAGTTTTCTGGGTCGCTCAACAGTATCACCAAGCGTACAATGGCGAATATACACCAATGCTGTGATGCTTCAATGCAGCGAAAGGTGATGGTTAAAAATCGCAGCCCAGTATATTGGTGGACCGACAATATTGCTCAACTGCGACAAGTTTGCATACGTTGCAGGAGATTGGTGACAAGGTCGAAAGGAAGAGGAAATGCTGCTCTGATGCGGGAGCGCTTTAAAAAGGCTAGAAAAGACCTTAAAGTGGCAATTCGTGACAGCAAGAGAGAATCATTCTTGGAGCTATGTGATGACCTACAAAATAACCCATGGGGAACGGCGTACAAAATCGCGTTTAAAAAGCTGCAAAAAGTACCACCGACACCTTCATGTCCAGTGGAACTTAAAAGAATTATAGAAGCTCTATTCCCTGCACAGAGACGTCTGGTGTCACAGGACATTACCACTTATACTCATGAAGTGGTAACTATGGAAGAAATATTCACAGCTGCGAGCCGTTTAAAAGATTGTAAAGCTCCTGGTCCAGATTGCATCCCAAATAAGGCTTTGAAACTAGCTATAGGGTACGCACCGGAGCACTTTCTACGCCTAATGAATACGTGCCTATCAGAGGGAGTATTTCCAGATGTTTGGAAGCAACAAAAACTCGTGTTGTTGCCTAAGGCGGGTAAGCCTCGTGACGATCCTTCGTCGTATAGGCCAATATGTCTTTTAGACTCAGCGGGGAAGATTTTGGAAAGTGTCATCGCTACACGACTAGAAAAGGAGATTGCTTTACGCAACGGCCTCTCTGAAAACCAGTTCGGTTTTAGAAAAATGCGATCAACAGTGGACGCCGTTTCCGCAGTCACTAAAATCGCACAGAATGCCATAAGTGGAACAAGATGGCTAGAAGGGGATAAAAAATATTGCCTTATAATAACGCTAGATATTAAAAACGCGTTTAACACAGCCAACTGGGCGAAAACTTTAGATGCACTTCATGATATTGGCGTCTCACCATATCTCAGGAAAATAGTCAGAAGTTACTTTGACAAGCGGATTCTGTTCTACGATACAGCTAGTGGTACCAAAAGATATACCGTTACTGGGGGTGTACCACAGGGTTCTGTACTAGGACCGCTTCTCTGGAATGTGATGTATGACGGTGTATTGAGAGTAGAGCTACCAGGGGAGACATCCATAATAGGTTTCGCTGACGACATTGCGGTAGTGGTCGTGGCAAAGCATCTGGAGCAGATACAGAGAAGAGCAAACTTAGCAATCGAGTCGATCCAGAAATGGCTAATTTCGTTCGGACTCAAGCTGGCAGAACAAAAGACAGAGGCAGTGCTAGTATCCAGCAGAAAATTAGTTGAAACAGCAGCTTTCCAGGTAGGCGAGCACACTATAATCTCGAAGCCGTCTATCAAATACCTGGGCATGATCGTGGACAATAGGCTCTCATTTAAACCCCACTTGGAGTACATAAGTGAGAAAGTCTCTAAGACAGCAGCGTGTTTATCGCGTCTAATGGTGAACACAAGGGGCCCAAAACAGCAACGCAGGTACCTTCTGGCAGGTGTTGCTACCAACCAAATCTTGTATGGGGCATCTGTATGGGCTGATGCCATCCAGCGCAAATCATACATCAGAGGCGTATCTTCGTTTTATAGAATTTGTGCACTACGCGTATGTTCTGCATTCAGAACGGTGTCGGAGGACGCAGCACTTGTTGTTGCAGGCATGGCTCCAATAGACCTGGTGATAAAAGAGGCCGCAGATTTGATGAAACTTCAACAGTTGGAAAGGAGAACGCAACGTAGAACAGCGAGAGAAAGCACCATACTCGAGTGGCAGCAGAGATGGGACAACTCTAGTAAAGGTCGTTGGACACATCGGTGTATCCCCAACATCCAGCAATGGTTCAACAGAACGCATGGGGAGGTCAATTATTACTTGACTCAATTGCTCAGCGGTCATGGGTGCTTTAAAGCATATCTACATCGCTTCAAGCATGAGCTGAACCCGTTCTGCGACTTTTGTGCAGACGAGACAATGGAAGATGCTGAACACGTCTTCTTCAGCTGCCCTCGGTTCTTGGACGTCAGAGAATCACTGGGCGAACAACTGGGAGAAGTTCCTTCTCCTGAGAACTTCGTGGGTCTTATGCTCTCTTCACCACAAAATTGGACTGCGGTGGGGGACGCAGCAAAACTCATCATAGCTGAACTCAGGCGCATAGAGTGCCAAAGACGCAGCAGCGGGCTTTAGGCCCCACTCCTCCTCGCGAAGTAGTGCCTGGCGGCAGTTCCGCGAGGAGATTTAGAGTAGTAGGTTAGAATTTTAAATTTTATAGTCATAAGTGTAGTACGTATTTTATGATTATAAAAAAAAAAAAAAAAAAAAAAAATTAAAAAAAAACCACTTTAAAATAACACCTGCCGCTCTTGGTTACCTAAGTAAGTAAAAGGTATTTTGTTTTTTTATTTTGTGGTTTTGTATAGGGAAAAATAAAATTGGTTTTGGTTTAATAAAAATTATTTTTTATTTTTTTTATTTTTATTAGTTTATAGGGAAAATTATAAAGGTAATAAAGTTTATAAAAAAAAATTATATAAAAATTTTTTTTTGGGAATTGGAAAATTGAAAATGAGAAAGGGAAAAAAAAAAAAATAAATAATAAATAAAACAATTAAGATTAAGTTAATGATTTGGGTTTTTTTTTAGTTTTTTTGGTATTAAAGGAGATAAAAAAAGTGATGTATTTTTTTTTTTTTTTTGTTTCTTCTAATCAATCAAGGGGGATATAAAAAAAAGAAAAAATATTATTAACTCCATCATCGCTTTTCGATCCACTTGGCCTAGTTTCACCGATCGTTATTATCGCAAAGCTTATAATACAGGAATTGTGGATTTTATAACTGAATTGGGATGAATCTGTTCCACAAGGGATTCATCATGCTTGGGTCGAATTGGTGAAATCGTTATCAACACTTTCTTCAATTGAAATACCTCGTTATTGCTTAAGATATCAGTGTGCAGACTTACAACTTCACGGATTTTGTGATGTATCCATACGCGCTTATGGGTGTTGTGTCTACGTGAAGACAATGTATTCAGCAGGTAACACTGCAATACCGTTAATTACATCAAAATCCCGTGTTGCTCCTACCAAAAAACAATCACTGCCAAAATTGGAGTTGTGCGCAGCACATTTACTGGCGTTATTGTATAGGAAGATTTTGGATATATTCAAAATTAAACCTAACTCATCGTATTTGTGGTCGGACTCACAAGTTGTTCTACATTTGCTAAAACAACATTCAGCAACACTTTCTACGTTTGTGGGAAACAGAGTATCCGATATTCAAGAAAACACTACCACCGCATGCTGGAGATTTGTTCCAACTCAACACAATCCCGCTGGATATGGTTTTCAGGACCATCGTTCTTGTTAAAGGATTTACATGCATGGCCTACGAGTAGATTTGAAGAAATAGACATGGAAGTTATAAACCAGGAAAAACGACGTTCGATATTTAAAACAACATTAATAAGTAACCGCTTGCTAGACGCTATTGACAATATAAAATTGCATACACGCCAACTTCGAACAGTTGCATGGATGCTGCGCTTTGTACTCAATTTGAAGAAACCATCATTTGCATACTCTAAATTGAACTGAAACAGGGTCTATATTGCATTATTTGGAATTTGCAGCAGCAATACTTCGCGGAAGACATTAAGATTTTATCAAAGGATGGTCACATCATGAGTCAACTTAAATATTTGACACCATTTTTACAATATGTTGATGGATGGCAACTGCTAAAGGTTGGAGGCAGATTGGAGATGGCTGCAATAGACGAAAATCGAAAGCATCCGATTTTGCTACCAGGCAAAGCGAATTTCGCGTATCGCTTTGTTCAACACTTGCACCTTCAAAATTATCATGCTGGACCAAGAGCATTAGTGGCATTAATTCGACATAACTATTGGATTATAAATGCGAGAGATTTGGCTCGTCGCGTAGTTAGAAAATGTATTCATTGTGTTCGATATAGGAATAAATTGCAGCAACAATTAATGGGTCAGCTTCCAGTAGAGCGTTTAACATCAACCAGACCATTTGCTAGATGTGGTGTTGATTTCTGTGGCCCAGTAAATACATATTTACGAATTCGAGGGAAGGTGCCCTATAAGAGCTATATCGCTGTCTTCATATGCTTACCCGTGAAAGCAGTGCACATGGAAGTTGTGTCAGATTTGTCAACTGACACTGAAGAGGTTTGCCTTCGCATATATTTTGCGACAATGCGACAAATTTTGTTGGAGCGCGAAATAAACTTGCTGATCTTAAATTGTTCTTCTTTAAAGAGGAAACTCAACGCCACATCGTAAGTTATTGCTCTAGTCAATTTATTAATTTTGTTTTTATTCCTCCCAGAGCACCACATTTTGGAGGTCTATGGGAGGCGGCGGTTAAGAGTGCCAAAACATTGATGAATCGTACATTGATGAACACCCGTCTTACATCTGAAGAGTTGAATACAGTCGTCACAGAGGTCGAAGCAATTCTGAATTCTCGCCCTTTGACATCACAGTCTTCCGATCTTCCTTCACTATCGGCGACGCCCTTCATTGATTCAAATGCAAATCAATTGGACCATTGGCAACGAGTTTGCGCAATTAAGGAACAGTTTTGGAGACGTTGGTCGCGAGAATATATCAATGAGCTATAAATGCGCGTTAAATGGACGCGATCATCACCTAGTTTTGAAAAGGGTACAATGGTTATTATACACGAAGACAATGTGGCCCCGAAGCGATGGATCATGGGTCGCGTTATTGATGTTGTTTGCGGTAAAGACGATCGAGTACGTGTTGTTGATGTTAAGACGAGTAAGGGCATTATACGTCGACCGGTGCATAAGCTTGCTGTTCTACCAATTGATTGAAAGTTGTACTTTCAATGGGGCCGGGATGTTGGGTCATATTTTGGTAGCTCACTGTAATTGATTGTATTCTCTTATGTTTTGTAAACATGAGCTTTAAGTTGTATTCTCTTATGTTTTGTAAACATGATCTTTAAGTTGTATTTATCTTTTGCTTAATTCTTAGAGATAAGATTTATACAATGTAAGTCACTCGTAATTTACATATCGAAATAAACGGTTGTCGCACAACAAAAAATTAAACTCGATCTCGATTGCACCCCCACACTCCTTTGATCTAACAGTAGAGTTAATTGCCTCAGCTACGGCATCATTAAAATAAATTACGGAGCTCTCTATGTCATTTGGAGATTTTAGTGCAATGTCCAAACGTTAGTATATGTTAAGGAGTTCTTTGTACGCTTGCCAATCTGTTTTTGGGTTATAGAGGCTGGGCGTCGGCTTGTTTGTGGCAAGCGTTTCGATGTAATCGAGTTGAACTGGTGAGTGATCTGAAGATAACTCAAAGCGCGACTTTATCGAAAACTTATTAAAAAATGGGTCTGTTGGCCAGTAGGTAGGCTCGCCTGTTGAAATATATTTGGCATTGTTGGTAAAAATTGTTTCTAGAAGAATTTTACCTTTTTTGTTGGTAAGTCTTGAGCCCCAGGCTATGTGTTTTGCATTAAAATCACCAGCAGCAATAAATCTTGGCCCTAAAGATTGAAAGCATGTGTTATATTGAGCTGATGAGACATTGTGTCTAGGCAGACTGTACAATGCTGAAATTGTTAGGGGCCCATTTCTATCTTACACATGAATAATAGTCGCTTGAATATAACCTTGGCTAAAATGTTCAACCCCCATGCCCTGTGCCGTCGGGGTGATCTGTATTATATAAAGTATAGCCTGTTATCTTCAGAAAATGTTTACATGTAAAATGTGTTTCTGAAATAAGTGCCAGATCATTATTATTTTAATAAAGGAAGTGCTTTAATTCTAGTATATGTTGCCTCAGCCCGTAAGCATTCCAGAATATAATTCGTAGTGTATCTGAGCACATATCTACGAATTTGTCTTGGATACTAAAAGTCTCACTATATTGAGTATAGCTGACATTTGTTGAATCAATTGCTTCATCATAAGTTTTAGCTCTTGCATGTCATTAAGTTCAGTTGAATTTGGGTTGGTAAGTGATTTTAAAGATGGAAAACTGGGTTGTGTTTCGGGTTGAATTAGTTGGGAAGGGATGGTTTGTTTAATTGGATATGGTGTATTAGACTTATTGCCACTAGCTATTTGAGCAAAACTTCTGGAGTGTGCCACTCTAATACTAGAACTTGGAGGGGGGAGAGACTCGCGCATCTACATATTTATTTGGTACTATTTTTTCTCTAAGCTGGGGAAAGCGTTTAACTTTTAGTGCTTTATAGACTTCGCAGCCTTAATAGTTAGCAGTGTGGTTACCACTGCATAGAGCACATTTGGTCTGACCTTTGTCGAAATTTAGAGTGTAGTTTACTGTTGTATGAGAACCGGCGCATTTGACACAGACTGGAACTCTAGTACATTAATTTTTTTATGCCCATACTTCTGACAATTTGCACATTGGGACTGTGTGCGTTTAATATGAGGTGCCTCGAATGAAAATTTTGTCTGTAAAAATGTGAAATTTTATATACATCTTTATTGTTTTCTTCGCTTTGAAGTTCAATTGAAAATAATGGAAGAGGCACTTTTGTGGTTCGTTGTTGAATATTACAAATATGTTTAACATTGTGACCTAGCTCTTGAAGTTCAGCTTTAATTTCTTCAATATCAGCTGAAGGATGCATATTTCGTAAAATGACTTTGAAGTTTCTATCTTCCTTAGCTTTAAACGTATAGTATTTGGTTTCTTTCTGTTTCAGAATATTTATAATATTTTTATAAAAAGTAGAATCTGTGGCCTGCACTCTTACTTCGTTGTTAGCCAACGCTTTTAATTCAAAGTTTTTTTGAGCCACTTCTTTAAGGGCATCATATAAAACTTTAATCTGGCCGACACCCTGAATATAAATTGGAGGTGGTTTATTCACTTTTGGCAATAATTGAGCTGAAGGTTGCATAGAGTTTTGTTCGTCTCACTTGTCATCTGCTAACAGTTCGAATCGATTTGTTGTGTTTGGTTCTTTTGGTTTTTTGTTATTGTTTTGCTTTTGTTGTGTTTGCTTACTTGGAGAATGTGTTTCTCTGTTCCTTTTCAACTTTAACGGCTAATTTGTGTGTGTGTGCTTTCCATTGTTTGTTTTAGGAGAAGTAACGTTTTCTGGTAAAACAATTGAAGAAGTCGAAGGTACATCGTTGTTGTTGTTGTTATTGTTGTCGACGTACTGTTCTTTGATATGAGGTGAATTTTGAATTGGCGTGACCAATGAGGATGAAGATGACGTGATCGAGGCAGTTGATGAAAATACTGTTGTTGTTATTGGCGCAGAAGCTGTCGATGTTGTATATCCACTTTGTGTTGTAATTGTTGTTTGTAGAAGCTATTATTGGTTCGATAGGAGGCAGTGATGCATTGACCACTCCATGACATGTAACTTTGACGTAAAGATGAAGCTGACTGCTCTGGTGTAACAGACAAGTTGGAGTTTGATGAATGGTTTTTGTTGTTGCATGGCGATACAAACGAAAAATATGCATTTCTCGCAGCCACTGATTTTTTTGGTTTTGTTGATGAGCTTCGCTCATCATTTTTATACCCGCCACACATAGTGTGAAGGGTATATTCAGTTTGTCGGAAAGTTTGTAACGCATTAAAGGAGGCATCGGAGACCCCATAAAGTATATATTTTATTGATCAGCTCGACGAGACGAATCGATCTAGCCATGTCCGTCTGTCTGTCTGTTTAGTTCTTCGCATTTTTTTCGGTGAAGATATTAAGATATTGAGCTGAAATTTGAAACTTAAGGTTTTCTCGGGAACGACTACTTTGTATGTTAAAACCAAGGTGCCACGCCCATTTTTAGGTATAGCCCCCCATACAGACTTACAGCTTTTTGTAACGCATTAAAGGAGGCATCGTAGACCCTATAAAGTATATATATTCTTGATCACCTCGACGAGACGAATCGATTTAGCCATGTCCGTCTGTCTGTCCGTCCGTCCGTCTGTCTGCGCGATTTATTCGCTCAGTTTTAAAGATATTGGGCTGAAATTTTAAACTTAAGCTTTTCTAGGTCAAATATGGTTAAAATGTTTCTTATACCATGCCAAATCTTCCGTTTAAAATTGGTCCAAATCGGACCGCGAATTCCTAAATTTTTAAGAGTATATTTAATTTGTTTAGTATTTTGAAATAAAATTTAATACAAATGCTGCACACGAAGGTCTATCAACGTCAAATTATGTGTAACAGGTATAAGCTTCGGTCCAACCGAAGTTAACTTTTTTTCTTGTTCTTGTTATTAATTGTTTTTGTTTTTATTATATTTTTTTGTTTTGTTTGAGTTTTGCATTAAAAGGCAATGTTTTGAATTATGCACTGTTTCCGACACTCCTCGTCAGATAATTGCCGGCGCATACAGTTGGGGGTAGCTATTGTTGACACCTGCAAAGAAACACTAGCTCGATGCACCTCTACAATAAAAACGCGTTTCGATTTTAAAAATTAAAAATGACGAGTGCACATACTCGAATTTATTCCACTTTGAATAAACGAAATACAATATATTAATCTTTATAAAGTAAGTTAACGTTGGTGGGTGCAGTTGCGTACGCGGGGAGTTATAAATTTATACTATCGTAACTCAATACAAAATTAACTCAATCTTAACAACCAAAGAGAGGCAGGAGAGCAAGACGATCGGCAAAGTCAGAGCGCAATTTTGGGGAAAAATAAAAACACCACGAATTCAAAATTGGCGTTAACATGCACTTTAACTTTTAAGTATTTTATTTTTGTAAGTTTATTTACCAATTCTAACGCTTCTGGTCAATCACCTGCTTCAAACGGTCGAGTTGCTCGCAGTAGATGATCGGACTAAGCGTCTGGCCATAGTTGAGCAGCTCATTGTGGATGATTCCCTTCCAATCCCACACAGCAAAACCTTCCTGGCCGTAAATCCGGGCTTGGCGATGGTTTGGGTCGGCTCGCCGCGCTTCAATCACGACCTTTTTTTGCTGGACGTTATCGTAAGTGATCCACTTTTCATCTCCAATCCGCTTTAAAAATGGGTCGAGTTCGTTCTGTATCACAAGCGTTTATGCGATCCAATAGATTTTTTTGAGTTAATTCGTGCTTTTTCTTAGTTTTTTTGCAAATAGGGAGGGCGGTTTTATAGGGGGGGGTTGGTGTCGCCTTCTAAATGGCAACAAGTTTGCGAACAAACTGGTGCATATTTGACTTAAATCGGATAACTCTAAGTATGTTAAATAAAGCGTCAAAATTCGATCACAGATACGACATTACTTATTGAGCAACTCTATATATTATTGATCAGCTCGATGAGACGAATCGATCTAGCCATGTCCGTCTGTTGCGATGCGCTTTACTCAGAATATTTTTAAAACATTGACATGATACTTTAAACTTAAGCTTTTCTTGCTCCTAGGCAGTTTGTATGTCAGAACCAAGGTGCCACGCCCAATTTTAGCTATAGCCCCCATACAAACTTAACACTTTTTTCGATTTAATGAATATTATTAATCCAAATCGGGTAAAAATACTTCTTATGTCATCCAATATTAAATCCAAGGTGCCACGCGCATTTTTTGATATAGCACCCATACAAATTTACCACCCATTTTTGAATTTTCGTATGAAAACATTAATTTTTTCTGAATGAATCCAATTACATTTTGGTAAAATCAATTCCAATGTCCACCTAAGTGAACACTATCGTTATGGTAAGGATCGGGCTAATGTAACATATAAGCCTCCATACAAATTTGACCAAATTCATCGTGAAATTTAATCTAATTTGGTGAGCACATAACTATTAAAAGTGTTGTGTAACGGCTATTTTAGCTTCGGTTCCACCAAAGTTAACGCTTTGTTTTTGTTTTGTCTGTTTTAAATTTATTTTTATGGAAATGAAAGATGTTAAAAGGAATATATGAAGATCAGTATTTACTTTTAATATTGTTTTCATTATTATTTGTAATACTACTTGAAGACTATTGAAAAATAAGACAAAATGCTGAATTAAAAAAAAATTAATAAATAAAAGTTTAAAATGATAAACTTGTATTAGTTTATTTATTTGCGTGCAATTTTACTAATTAGCTATATCCTTTTTACTAGTTTTTCAATGATATAGTGTATTAAATTGCATAGTATATTTGTTTTATTTTTAAAAAAAATATTTTGGTATATTTTGGTTATATATAGTTTGTGTGATCATCAGTGGCTTTGATAGAACTTTGAGATGTGATGGATGGGGGTTAGTAGTCTGATACAACTCAAGTTTATACATTTAATTTTTTGGAGTACATTCTGAAAGAATGCTCACACATCGATTTAACGCCCAAAATTTTATTACAAGAAGCTATGCTGCTCGCGTATGCCAATGACATCGACATAATTGGCAAAAATCCACGCATAGTCAGCAGGAATTTTGAACGAAAGTTAGACGAAGTACTTGGTATCCTTTCGCAAATTAACAACACGACCTTAGGATTTTGCGACTATGGTGAATTACACCTTCGATGTTGCAGTAAACTTCGTCTACTTGGGCTCTCAAAAACAAGAGCAATAACACCAGCCTAGAAATTAGACGAAGAATTACTTTGGCTAACTAATGCTACTTTCATCTCGATAAGCAAATGCGAAGTAGTCTAATCCAGAATAACGAAAATCAAACTGATTATCCCAGTCCTGATGTATGGCGCAGAAACATTAATAATGTCAGAGGCTGACAAATCGACGTTGGTAACGTGTGAGAGAAAAATTCTTCGTAAAATCTTTGGACTTGTATATAAAGGGTGGTTAAATTTCAAGGGCCGATGTTGATTTTGAATAAAACACGAATTATTTAGAAAACTATTGACATTTCTTTTTATTATGATATATTGGTATGACTCAATTATGTATGGAACAAAATATCGGCCAAATGGCCGCCACGGCTTCGGCGGCACACGTCCATCCGATGGTCTAAATTTTCGATGACGCTGAGGCATAATTGAGGTTCAATGTCGATAATGTGCCGAATTATCTCATCCTTTAGCTCTTGAATTGTTGTTGGCATATTGGCGTACACCTTTTCTTTCAAATAACCCCAAAGAAAGAAGTCCAACGGTGTCAAATCACATGATCTTGGCGGCCAGTTGACATCGCCGCGACGTGAGATTATCCGGCCATCAAATTTTTCGCGCAAAAGATCCATTGTTTCGTTAGCTGTGTGGCAAGTGGCACCGTCCTGTTGAAACCACATATCGTCCACATCCATTCTGACCATTGACGACGCTTGAAATAGTCAAGAGGCTTTAGTTCTTGAGTCAATTGAACCTTGTAAGCGTGTAAATGCAAGTCCTTATGCATAATATTCATAAACGACGAGCGTGAGAGGTGCAATTGTTGGGCACGACGACGAGTTGAGGTGGACGGCTCTTCAGCCACACTATCGCGAACAGCAGCAATATTTTCTGCAGTACGAGCGACGATTTTTTCACATCTCCTACAGACCCGGTTTGCTCAAATTTTTGCACGATTTTTCCGATTGTACGCACATTTGGACGATTAAATTGACCGAAAAAAATCACGAAGTGCACGATATGCATTTTGATTTGAACGCCCATTTTCATAATAGGCCTGAATAACTTTAACGCGTTGCTCGATTGTGTATCTTTCCATGGTTCAAATTGAGTTAGTCTGAAGTTGAGAAATGTCAAAGGAAATGCAGGAAAAAACTTGACGTTTAGGTGTGGTTCACATTCAACATCGGCCCTTGAAATTTAACACCCTTTATATAATATACTATATAATATATATAATATATGTAATATATATATAAATAAAGTTCTTCGCAAAATCTTTGGACTTGTATATTTAACGGCTGACATTGAACACGGTTAAATTTGTTTAATTAACATAAAAAGAATTTAGCTTGTGTGCGAATAAGCGATGCAGAAATATACATTTGAATGAGTTCAAGTACACTGTTCCCGAACGAGATAAAGCTAAATTTCATTTTACAATTTCTGACTGCGTTCTCGACTTATGGAGGCGTTGGATCTGTCCGAAAAGCCAAATATTTGGACAAAAAAGGCAAGAGATTTATTTATGTTTGTGTTTTTTGAAATAAAGTAAAACAAATAAGAGCCGAAGGACAAATTTTCTAAAAAATGTTAAACTGGTAAAGGCCTAATGGGGTCTTTGAATCATAATAGTAGACTCCTTTGGATTAAATAGACGTAGAGACTTGGCCTCATTGGAAAGATGGTTGTTCGATTACCAGCCAGTCGAAAAAAACCAAAAACAGCGTTAGCACACACAGAATAAATTCACCATAAATTCAAAATTGGCGTTATCAATGGTTAATAAACATTTTTGGCGTTCAAGGTGTTCAAGGGATTTCGGAATTTGGACCTGGGATCTATATGTGGACCCAATATAGATTTTTTGACCAATTTCTTTTATTTTTATTACAGGTGAGCACTTAGACGGGATTTAAGAAAATTTTTTGCCCGGCTCCTAATGGGAGCCTTGAAAAAAAGAGTCATACATTTGGATTGAATAGACGAAGAGGCTTAAAACTGGCACGCATTTTAATAATGGTTTAGTGGATTTCCAAAATTAGAACCCAAATTTTTTTGATTAATTTATATTTAGCCACCAAGTAGAAGCATTAGTACATAACCAATATATATATATATACTTATATATATATATATATATATATATATATATATATAAGAGAAATCAAGGTTAAACTTAAGAGATTAAAAACAAGACAAAAATAAATATAAGCGAGACAATTAAATCTATTATATTACAATATAAAATAAAAAATTTGTTGGCACTCTTAAACTTAATGTAGTAAAAAAAAATAAGAAATTTAATGCAGTATTATGTGCAGTTTATTTATTAAATATAAAACTATTTTAACGAAATAAATGAAGGGAAAAAATTTAAAACTATGTTAAGCTTACAAATCACGACCGCTTGAAACCGGAAAGCGATATTTTTGCAACGAATAGACATAATGACTTGAAACTGGGCCCCCTGGACAACGCCAGGGCAGAAACATATTTCGACATATTCAAGGGATCTCGGAAAGGAGGTTTATATAAATTGCGCATCCACCGATTGTTAGCCTGGCCAAGCCCCTAATGCATTACCAGCCTTTGTCTGTCCATGGCGAACGCCCTCGATGGTCCCAAGTTGGCCTCACAAGATGGTCGATTATCAAGAGTGCCTCTCGAAGGCCCAGAAATACGAAGAGGGGTTCTTCAAGGGGTATTATGAAGTTGCCATCTAGATGGAAAGAGATTATCGATTGCTGTAACATTTTTTATAAAGAAATTTTTTTATGAATAAAAAGAGCAAAAAAAACGGAAGGGAGATATTTGACAACCTTATATAATTAAAAGAAAAAAAATTTTAGGCAACGAGAAAAGATGGCAGCATTCCCAGTAATAATAATTTTATTAAAAAAAGGAATAACGTTTCATAACGATCCCTATTGTTGAAAATTCATATGCAAATCAATACATATACAACACCACAGAAACAAAAAATATATACCCACTGAACAACAAGCGAGCATCAAGTATCTCAAAACTATCGCGCTCGAGCTCCCAAAGCGATAATAGAAGCGAAGGTGTCGCAAAACAATCGCACTCGAGCTCGAATATAATATATGAAGCGAGCATCAAGCGAAACTATCAAAACTATCGCAAAACTATCGCGCTCGAGCTTGAATATGATCACATACGGACAGGAGCAAGAGATATCGCCAAACTATCGCACTCAAGCTCGAATGTCATACATGAAGCGAGGGTTGGGCGAGTATCGCAAAACTCATCGCTCGAGCTCGAATATGGTATATAAAGCGAGCGTCAAGCGAGACTTTCAAGACTATCAAAAACTATCAGTCACTCAGCTCAATATATTTGTTATGCAGCGTCAAGCGAGGTATCGCAAAACATCGCGCTCAAGGTGTCAGAAACCGATAAGGGCACAGCAAAACTATCGAATATGATAAATGAAACGAGAGTCAAGCGAGGTTCTTTCTCCATATTAAAAACTTAAAACAGCGTCTTTGAACATTATGCTAAAAAATCACTACACAGGGCTTCGAGTCTCGAAGCCCGGGCGAGGCAGTAAGTTGAAACTTTAATAAGTTTATGGTGAATAAAATAAAACGTCATTTGGAAATTATATGAGAACAATAAGTAATAAAACTTCACTAAAATTGGCAACACAACAATATCTTATGGTTCTAACAAAAAGTTAGCGCATCTGATAAGATCCTGGACAACGTTTCTTCGAGTCATTAGGCCCCTAAATATCGTGGGACTTAAACTGTGAGGCTTATGAAATTGTTGGAAATTTGTATGCTAATATTCGTTTGTATCCTGCTCATAGATTTGAAATGGTCGTTGCCACAATAACTCTCACTTACTCTATTTGATATCCTTATGGACTGTTTTTCGTTGCCATTGAAGGCTAATATAAATTATGTAATCATGTAGCATTAATGAACTTTAATTTTTGTACTAAATATCAATCCTGAATTGAAGTTAATTTTTTGATTGACGAAACGTAATTGGGCAACCATCTAAAACAAAAATATAGGCTGATGCACAACATTCTCAGGCATCAAGCAGGATGGGAGGGTATAGTCATGGCGGAGGCAAATTAAATCAAAACTTCCTCAACACTTTATTTGTAGCACTTGACTCGATATTAGAACTATTTCCGTATTGTATGTTTGTTTAATGATCGCTGGATCAAGTTTTGTCGTTGGACAATGTGGTTACCTTCTCCAATTTACTTCTAAGACTGCACTTAATATTGTTTTATTCTTTTATCAATTAATGTGCTTAGTAACATGGCTCGTACAGCCAACGCCCCCCACTGTGCCAAGCAGTGCAGCATTCCCATATGGCCACTGTTTACACTCATTTCTTCTTCTTTTGGTCTTATTTTATTAGCTGAGAAGTTAATCATTATCGTTGCGGCATGAGACTGTTGTAGCGTTGTGAAGATTCGTCACAGCATATGCCAAAACTTTAATTGTTACGGAGAATACTGGAGTTCCAGCTGGAAACATACTTTTGTTTATCTTTTCAAGCATAATTCGTTTAACTTCGGAAGCAATTACGTTGTATGCAAGCGATGCTGCCTTCGTTTGTTTACACGAAAATGCTTGGGCTATTGCGTTGTCAGGAAATGCGTTTTTACAACATTGCTTAAGTGATCCATCGCTCTTAATGCAATATTATGCTCTGTGAGAGCTACAACAAACATAAGCTCCGCGTTTTTAATAAGAGGTAAAAAACTTGTCAAACTAACAAGAATATTTTAAATATTAATACGCGCAAGTAAATTTGTGCATAACAGTACCTTAGATGTACTAAAAAGCTTCTTTATTTTGTCTTTTTGATTTTGTGTTGCTGCATGTTGTTTAATCGAAGCTTACATAACACCACTAATAACAATGGAGAAAGGCTAATCGACTTTGCCGCAGCCCGCAACATGGTCATAAGTAGCACCAGATTTCAACACCTCGACATCCACAAGGCAACTTGGCGCAGTGGCATCCCTGGCGTAGTACAGCACATGCCAAGCGAGCTACCATACAACGAAAGTTAGATGTTGGTAGACTAAACCGCCGCTGCCTCCTCAACAAGGGTCTCTCAACTGCTTAGAGAGACCACTCCGGCATCTGACTGTATAAACGATCAGTGGAAGCATATCTCCAACTCATTAAGTACGGCGGCCAAAGAGGTTGTTGGTTATACTAGACCTCGGAGGCAAACTTGGTACGATGATGAATGTAAGCGAACCCTGCAATCGGGAGCAACACGAGCTGTTGTTGAGCGATATCGAGAAAAACGGAGAGAAGAAAAAACGCCTTTTCAAACGCAAAAAGAAAGGCCAAGAAAGGCGTGGTGTGGAGGAAGTTGAGATGATGTGCGACAGAAATGAGGCTCGAAAATTCTAAAAAAATGAAGCGCAAGGTTATAAGCCCTGAGCATCGTTCTGTAATGATGCGCATGGAAATGTGGTGACAGATGTCCAGGAGTCACTTATGTTATAGAGGAACCACTTCTCTACCTTACTTGGAGGCGAGGACGGGAACAATGCCGCCAGCGGAGAAGATGAATATCTGGTTCCCCCGACCGATAATGGGCCTCCTTTGAAGCCTCCAGTCTATGATAAGGTCCTTGAAGCTATAAAACGGCTTAAGATAATGAAGCGGCAGGCGCAGACGAACTACAGGCAGAATTACTTACAACCGGCTACGATGAGTTGATTTGATGTATACATCAACTGTTGTGCAAACTATGGATTGGTGAGTGCATCCCCAGCGCTTGGAAGAGTACTGCGTCCAAGGAAAGGAAACCCCGCGGTCTTCGCAAACTTTTGCGATATAAGCCTCATACCAACTGCGAATCAAATAATGTCCGGCATAATGTGCAACAGAGTGGTACCATGCGGATGATACCAGTGTGGTTTTAGACGTTTCAGTCAACAACAAAAAAATCATTTTTCAATTTTTGAAAAAATTTAACGAAGAAGTTGCATTAAATTTTGTTTTCAAAATGGTTTTTCGGGTACCCAAACGTTGGATATATTAAAAAAAAGCATTTGGTGATAATGTTTTGTCGAGAGCCAGTGTTTTGGATTGGTTCAAATTATTCAAAGAAGGCAGCGAACGCGTTGAAGACGATGAGAGTCTTGGTCGTCCATCCACGTCTACCGATGAGAACCACGCCAACCAGATCAATGAATTAGTGCTCAATAAGAGACCTTGTTGACATCACTAACGTATCATTTGGTTCAATTCAATCGATTTTGAGAGACTAAATAGGTCTCAAGCGCGTCTCATCTCATTTTGTTCGAAAAAAATCGTCGTGTTAGAGTCTGTGAAACCATGATTTCTGACTATTGTAGCACCATCAAACGTATTATTACTGGAGATGAGACATGGATTTATGCACGCTGAAACTGTGAACCAATCAAGTTAATATCGTTCCAAAGGGTAGCCGAGACCGAAAAAAACCTCGCCAAAGCAAGTCGAAAATCAAAGTCGAAAACTTTTTTTTTTTTAACATAACCAACTTATGGAAAAACAAGAAAAACCCCTTAACTTCGGTTGCACCGAAGCTTATATACACGTCACACATCATTTGACGTGGATATAAATCGTTTTTAGTATTTGTATTAAATTTAAACCTGGTTCATGATGCGTTGGCGTCACCGGATTCACTCATATTGTAACTCCCCCGATTTTTTCAAATCAATAAGCTGGATTTCTAATAGAAAAAGCTACAATAAGCTAAAAAATCTAAAAAATTAACTAATCACGAACACATCACATAAATATAAATTTTGCAATTATGTCATCCACTTCATAGTTATTTAAATCCAAATATTTTTCAGCGGACCGAATTAAATCATAATACTTACATGGTACTTGATAATTATTGCAGCATTTGCCATCTGAAAAATTTAGTTTAAATTTTAAATTAATCGGAATAAAACTTAAAATTCATTTTCATGCTGTAGTAATTAATATAACTACGACGCCTAAAAATTTAAAAAAAACATACACACAAGCGTATTAATACTACCCACACAAACGTAATGAAATGCATATAACTTATTTTATATTTACCAATTATTTTGTAACACTTATAGTATATCTGCAAACTCATGAAGCATATTTCTAAATCCGCAGATCTTCATGAAAGTGCAGAGCCAAAACGTTATTTATTACTTGTATGTATTTAGTCCTTTTAACTTTTAACTTTATTTCCACAAAGATGTTGCAAGCTTTAAACTGTTGGACACACAATTGCGACAAAAGATGAATTGGCGTTATGGCTTACCAATATATATAGGCATAATGCTGCTTTCTGCTTGTCCGTGTTCGTTAATGTTTTAACAAAATTGAAGGTCACAACATTTCACGGCTGCTGTGCATTTACAAAAGGAGCAGCATGCTTTGGTTTGATCGGCAGGCACCTTGCTCCTTGCACTCCTTAAATTCAACTCATTTTATCCATGAATCGTAAAAATTCTGCTTGTATATTATTTTTAACATTTGGTACTATCACTATACATATGAAAGTCAATGTAGTGTGACCGAAACTTGTCAATGAAAGCATACCATAAATTTATGTATACAAAAATATCAAGATGTACCAAAATACGTAAAACAAAATTAAGTTTTTGTCCGATTTCCCCCAAAAAATTACAAAAAAAAGCATCAAATTAAAAAACAAGAAAAACGTTAAATTCGGTGGAACCAAAGCTTAAATACTCGTCTCGCGAATCTTTGAATAGTTTATGTGGTGTCATCAGTGGCTTATAATTGTACATTTACATACATTTATAGCTTGGAAATGGGCGTAGCACCATGGTTTTGGAATTGAATGATATTAGAAGTGTTTTTACCCAATTTGAAATGAACACATTCAAAAATAATAACTATTTAATTGAAAATATATGTAAAATGCGGTTAGTTTGTAGGGTACTATACCTTAGAATGGGAGTGTAATGTGTTTACCAATCGACCAAAAGTGTATTTGTCGATTTTTACAATATCTGATTTACTTAAGCAAAGAAGTGTCACCATTTTTTCTTCGAGCTCTGAGCTCTACCCAAATCAACAACATATGATTGGTATAAATTGTTCAAAGAAGGTTGAGAACATGTTGAAGACGAAGAGCGCCCTGGTTGACCATCGACCTCAACGGACGATGCTCACATCCAAAAAGTAAAAGAATTAGTGCTTGCACACCGTCGATTTACTATGAGAGACATTGCTGATGAAATTGGCGTATCGAAAGGATCAATTAATACAATTTTGAATGATGTTTTGGGCATCAAACGTGTCTCGATTGGTACCAATCTTCTTCGTGACTTTTTGACCAAAAATGCAATATAATTCCGCAACCACCGTATTCGCCTGTTTTGGCTTCGTGTGACTTCTGGATCAAAACTCAAGAAACCACTCCGGGGAACGCGTTTCGAGTCGATTGAGGAGTTAAAAGCTGAATCGACGAGGGCGCTGATGGCTATACCGGAAATTGACTATTTGGCATGTTTCGAGGATTGGAAAAAACGTTGGCATAAGTGTATTTTATTGGGAGGGGATTACTATGAATGGGATGAAATTGTTTTACAAGAATAAATAAAGATTTTTCATTTTACAAACAAATTAACCTTACTTTTTGTACACAGTAGTAGTATTTCATCTGGCAGGGATAGTTAAATGATTATTTTTGTAAATTAATTGTAAATTTTTATACCCGCCACACATAGTGTGAAGGGTATTATCAGTTTGTCGGAAAGTTTGTAACGCATTAAAGGAGGCATCGGAGACCCCATAAAGTATATATATTATTGATCAGCTCGACGAGACGAATCGATCTAGCCATGTCCGTCTGTCCGTCCGTCCGTCTGTCTGTCTGTTGCAATGCGTGTTTCTCGGAAAGTTTTAAAAATATTGACCTGAAACTTTAAACTTAAGCTTTTTGTGTTCCTAGGCAGTTTGTATGGCAGAACCAAGGTGCCACGCCCACTTTTAGATATAGCCCCCATACAAACTTACCATTTTTTTTCGATTTTTTTGTATGAAAATAGTTATTATTTATGAATGTATTTACTAAAAATCGGGTTAAAACACTTCTAATCCAATATCCATACATCCAATACTTAAAGAAAGGTGCCACGCCTATTTTTAAATATAGCCCCCATACAAACTTACCTTTTTTTCTATATTTTTCTATGAAAATAGTTATTATTTATGAATGTTTTGACTACGAATCGGGTAAAAACACTTTTAATCCAATATCTATCCATCAAATATCAGAAGAAAGGTACCATGCCCATTTTTAGATATAACCCCCATACAAACTTACCATTTTTTTCGATTTTTTGTATGAAAATTCTTATTATTTGTAAATGTATTTACAACAAATATGGATAAAAGCACTTTAATGACAATCCAACTTATGGATATATTTACTCCAATCTGTGTAAAATGACTTCTACTGTTATCCTATAAATATGCTTCCGATATGACAAGGATCGAGCCACTATAACATATAGTCCTATACAAACTCACCTTCTATTTTTTTATTTTTCCAAGAAAATGAATAAAGTTTCGTGTGGCGGGTATTTGAGCTTCGGTGCTTCCGAAGTTAACGTTCTTGCTTGTTTTTAATTCATTTCGTTTATGCTGGCATGAACCTGTGATGCTCCCCCTCATGGGATGTATAATTTAGTTTAAAAATTTGCTTATTGTCTTAAAAAAACAAATTGTAAATAATCTTAAAGTTTAAAAAAAAATTTACTTTTGTACACAGTAGTATATACTTTTTGGAGTCTACGACGTCTTCTTTGATGCGTTTCAAAAAATTTAAACAAGGAAAACGGTAACTTCGGATCAAAGCTTATATAACTGTCACACATCATTTGACTGGTAGCTATTTGTGCTCAACACTTAAAAATATTCTTAAAAAATTTGAAATTTACGATTTGATCTCAACCAATTTTACACTGAAGATATGGCTTAATATGAGAGGCATTTAGCTCTATAAAGAAGTTCTTTTCTTTTTGACAATTGGACAACATGTTGTATGTTTGTTTGGGGGATATACGTAAAAGTGGGCGTGGGACATTGATTTAAAATATAAAGTAAACAGGACCTAAAAAAGCTTAAGTTTAAAATTTCAACCCAATATCTTTAAAACTGAGCAAATAAATCGCGCAGCAAACGGCAGACGGTCGGACAGACAGACGGAACTAGATTGATAATACCCGTTTTATACTATGTGTGACAGGTAAAAAAAAGATTTATGACTAATAGCATTTCAATAATTATAATTTTTTTCCGTTTTAAAATAAGCTCGATCTAGCTTTAAATAAGCTAAAATGGCAACACTGATGCATTAGTGCCAATTTAGATTTCCTTCTTTTCACACGCAAACATGGAGTACTGTTTGTTTACATAAATTGGCAGCAATGCACACATGCCTCATTAGTTATCCACATAAACAAAGAATTTGCCGTCTTGACGAGTTGCAGTATTGGTTGACACCGCAGACGAACCTTTAACTGCTTTATCGATCCCATCATTATTCGGAATGGTCTTGCATCTCTAGTACCGGAGGAAAATTCAAAACAAATGTTGTAGAACCAACAACAATTTCCAAAGAAAAATGGTTATCTACTTTTTACTACCCATGCTCCTCACTAAACAGTTTCATTGTATCGGTGTAATGCTAGGGTTGTAAAATGAATGCGGAAGTATAGCAAATGGCAGTCCGAATATCAGCAATTTTCATGACTTTGTTGGCGACTTAGCAGTCAGCTGACTTCATCGAAAATGGGAACTAAATTGGATTTGTTTGAATGTGAGAAAAACAATAGAATTAATTAAGTTCTCATGCCCTCAATAAATTCTATTTTTTTTCTTTATGATTTCTCGTGGCATTTTTTACATAAATATTGAACAATATTTTAAAACAAATAAAGCAAAGTCACGAACAGCTCATTACTGCATTATAACCGACTTTCATATTATCTTGTGAGTACTTCTAGTTACTTCTAAGCTGCAAATCCTCAATTATTAATTTTTTAGAGCGGTAAATTTTTACCACATTTTTAATATAATATAATACCCATTTATTTTCTGGGTCTAACAATGGTTGCCTATTTGAACCAATCAAAAATAATTTCCTAGTGTCAACGCGCTAACCTCATCACACATTGGGTATAACGAACGCGAGTTAGATCACTTCTTCATGCGCGTCAACAAAGTAGAAAACTCTTTCTTGGTAAACTTCAATTTGTCTTCGATAGGTAGGAAATAATGTTTGTTTTTTCACGCTTCTCAGACTCTACCCATATTTGGAGTTCTCGGTACAAACTTCCATACAATCTCTCAATATGCATAGTTCTCATAAATTCTATCCTGAGTGGATTAAAAATAATCATTGATCAACAAAATTTGTGTTATTGCTTTAGAGCACCTGAACTGGACAGCCACGTCGCAAAGCAAAACGTGACTGAGAATGTTGCCGTTGATAAATTACTGGTGGCTTGGCCTCATTTAATTTTGTAGCGAAACACACTATTAAACTTAACCCTTTGTAATTAGCAAGCTTTCAAAGTGCCCAATAAAATCTACCCTGTTATTGGTCTTGATAGAGTGCACCGCTCGCAGAAAAGAGTTGCCCTAATGTTACGTATTTCAGACTTTTTAAAGAGTGCAGTTCATTGAATTTCAAAAAGCAAAATTTATTAGAATTCTCGCTTTCCGAATGCATTACTTTATCCTGAAGAAACGAACCATTAACTGGTCTCCACCATCCATCAGAGAGGGTGCGGTAGCAACCGTAGACTATTTATATAATGACACTTTGTTGCTATTCATACATAACGCAACTATAAGCATACGCATCCGATCGGCCATTTAGGCTGCAAACACAGTGCGCGCTGAGGCGAAGATGAAGACGAAGACGAAGCTGAAGACGAATTGCTTGCGTTGCGAGTAAGCTTGCACTATGTACACTAGTGCAAGACGAATTAGTTGCGTTTTTTGTTGTGTTAGTCGCTACAGATTCGTCATCAGATAATGTGCTGTTGTTACAAGAATGTTTGTATTTTAAATTAAAATGTAAATTAAAATGCAATAAAAAGAAAATTCATCCCACTAATTTGGGAAGAAAAAATTTTGGCGAGTTTTATCATTTGTATAATGAGCTTATTTTGCTGGTCCCATAAGCAGCGTTTAGCAAAAACCGCTGCAATTAGCTCCTCGTTATTTATCGACATTTTTTTTTACATGTGCGCGTCCACCAAAACACAAATTAAAACTAAATTTGAAGACATTCGGCGCCTAGACAAAACAAAAATAACAACAACAACGGGTAAACAGCAAGCGATACAGCTTCAAATTCCGTACTGCACCGTTTCAAGCTGATTGCTTGCGTTTCGTCTTCATCATCGTCTTCGTCTTCGCATGCACTCTGAACGAATTCGAGCGAATTCATATAAATAGTACTGCGCACTTTTTCGTCTTCCGCTTCGTCTACATCTTCGTCTCAGCGCGCACTGTGTTTGCAGCCTTATGAGTGGCCTGACCAGCAACCACTTTGCTGCTTAGCGAGCCAGTTGTTGCCCTATGTATATCCCATATGCACATACATATGTACATACTTCATACTCTATGTGTATAAGGCTAAGCAGATTCTTTGATAATTAATAAAGGCATTCATAAAACACCAAAGCGACAACTGTTTTTTTTTTTTGCTACATGGCGACCGTCGAGACTCATTTTGCACAAACACGCCGATTTTCGACGCTAATAATTAGCAAAAATTAGTCATGCTGTAACAACTCCAAGACCCTCCCCCGCTGCCATATAAGAAAAAATATTTTTTTCTAATTTTTTAAATATACCAAACTAAATTAGAACAAGCAAAAACGTAAACTTCGGTAGCACCGAAGCTTAAATACCCGCCACACGAAACCTTAATCATTTTCTTGAAAAAATAACAAGCAAAAACGTTAACTTCGGTAGCACCGAAGCTCAAATACCCGCCACACGAAACTTTAATCATTTTAAATAAAAAACTTTAATCATTTTAAATAAAAAATGGAAAAAATAAAAAAATGGAAGGTGAGTTTGTATGGGGGTCTATATGTTATAGTGGTCGATCCTTGTCATATCGGTAGCATATTCATAGGATAACAGTAGAAGTGATTTTACACAGATTGAAGTAAATATATCCATAAATAAGAACTATTTTCTTACAAAACCTGAAAAATGGGCGCTTGGTTTGTATGGGGGCCATATCAAAAAAATGGGCGTGGCACCTTTCTTCTGAAATTAGATGTCATTAGAAGTGCTTTTACCCATATTTGTAGTAAATACATTTACAAATAATAACAATTTTCATACAAAAAATCGAAAAAAATGGTAAGTTTGTATGGGGGCTATATTTAAAAATGGGCGTGGCACCTTTCTTCTGATATTGGATGGATTGGATGAATATTGGATTAAAAGTGTTTTTACCCGATTTGTAGTAAATACATTCATTAATAATAACTATTTTCATAGGAAAAAATCGAAAAAAATGGTAAGTTTGTATGGGGGCTATATCTACAAATGGGCACTGCACCTTGGTTCTAACATACAAACTGCCTAGGACCACAAAAAGCTTAAGTTTAAAGTTTCTGGTCAATATCTTTAAAACTTTCCGAGAAAAACGCATTGCAACAGACATACAGACGGACATGGCTAAATCGATTCGTCTCGTCAAGCTGATCAATAATATATATACTTTATGGGGTCTCCGACGCCTCAAACTTTCGACAAACTGATAATACCCTTCACACTATGTGTGGCGGGTATAAAAAAGTGTAAGGGTATTTTATAAGGGGTGTATATGTTATAGTGGCCCGAATCTTGTCATATCGGTAGCATATTCCTAGGATGACAGTAGAAGTGATTTTAGTGAATATATAGACAGACAGCCTCCTTTAATGCGTTACAAACTTTCCGACAAACTGATAATATCCTTCACACTAACATATGTGTGGCGGGTATAAAAACATAGTCAATTAAATTATATAAAAATTTATATAATTTATATAAAATTATATAATATATAATGAAAAAGTTAATCAATTAAATAAAAAAACATATTTGGAAAAAAAAGATTTCTTTTTTTTTAATATTCGTTCCCTGCTTAAAAAGGATCAGAGCTCATTAATAATTTATCTAGTAAGTCTGTATTTATTGCTACACATGAGATCTTACGAGTGTGATGGAGTCGAGTTCCTGGACTCATCAGGTTCTTCGGAGAGCTCTCCAATCGACACTAGCGCATGTGCAATGACATCAGGAGCATAAATTAAAATTTTAAGGAATATCGGAGGGAGCTAATACCAGTTATATTTCTGTGTCAGTTCTCTTTTTAGTAACCAGTGCAAATGTTCAAAATTTTTCCACATTTTTTGAATACCCTGAAGCCAAGGCTTGCAAATAATGTCGCACAATTTTCATTTAAATGTTTCTCAATGCCTGTTATTTCGGCATACTAGAGCATTATAAAAAAAATTGTTCGATCTCAAGTATGTATGAAACATCAAGAAAGTATTAAAAAAATTTAATATAGGCATGAAGAGGAGATAATGCAAATTCATTGTGATCCTTTTCACCTTTTTTTTTTTTTTGGCAAAAAAAATGTTCAATATCATTGATCTCAGTGTGTTTTTCACCCAAATGTAGCATATTGCCGAGAAAGTTTTGCGGTTTGTATAAAAAACAAATGTAAAAAGAAATTAGGAAAGTGATTATAAGAGAAATACATTAAAAATCACGAAAACAAAACAAATTAAATAGACTTACACAATGAACAAGAACAGCTTCACAATGCACAAAAACAATAAGTCAGCACAATATCTCCACGAAAATACGGTAAAACGTCAACGAGACTGCTTAAGTAAAATGCATATAACGCAAACACGGGCAGCTGAAATTCGTATATCAGAATACAAAAACAATAAAAATTATTAAGACATTAGTCTGAACTTAAACAAAGAAGGGGGGTCTCAACTTTTACTTTAACTGAAGTAACAATATCCACTGAACCAAAAAGCGAGCGTCAAGCGAGAGTATCGCAAAACTATCGCGCTCGAACTCGAAAGCGATAAGAGAAGCGAAGGTGTAGCAAAACTATCGCGCTCGAGCTCGAATATGATGAATGAAGCGAGCGTCAAGCGAATATAATACATAAAGCGAGCGTTGAGCGATAGTGTCGCAAAACTATCGCGCTCGAGCTCGAAATCGATAAGAGAAGCGAAGGTGTCGCAAAACTATCG
Source organism: Leucophenga varia (assembly GCA_018903435.1). NCBI lineage: Eukaryota > Metazoa > Arthropoda > Insecta > Diptera > Drosophilidae > Leucophenga > Leucophenga varia. Next base: position 72,504 of record JAEIFJ010001278.1, on the reverse strand, counting down.
AATACGAGGTGTGTTCAAAAAGTATCGCATATTTTGTGTTTTTTTTTTTAAATTATTTATTTATTCATGATAAAATACACCTATGCCAACGTTTTTTCCAATCCTCGAAACATGCCAAATAGTCACTTTCCAGTATAGCCATCAGCGCCTTCTTCGATTTAACTTTTTATCTCCTCAATCGACTCGAAACGCGTTCCCTGCGAGTGGTCTCTTGAGTTTTGGGAATAGCCAGAAGTCACACGGAGCCAAATCAGGTGAATACAGTAATTTATTTTTTTATTCCATTTATTCCATTCAGAAAAAAAAAATTTGATACAGGTTCTTTGATTCATTTTTTTGAATAGGTAAAAATCGAAGACGATCCAAAACACGTGCAAGCAAAGCAGCTGTCAACAATTAAGTGAACATTCAAAATGGCCGAGCTTGTCGGCATAAGTGAGAGACATGAGTACCAACATAATGCCACAAAAAATGTTTGAACACACCTCGTATGATATATGAAACAAAAGTCAAGCGAGAGTTTTTTCTCGAAAATTTTATTCGCTCATCGCTGAAATACCAGTTACACAACACTTTTAATAGTTTATATTGTATGTTCACCACGTGCTTAGATTAAATTTCACGATGAATTTGGTCAAATTTGTATGGAGGCTTTATGTCCTTACCATATCGATAGTGTTCACTAAGGCGGATATTGGAATTGATTTTACCAAATTTTAATTGGATTCATTCAGAAAATAATAATGTTTTCATACAAAATTTTGAAAATGGGTGGTAAGTTTTTTGGGGGCTGTAAGTAAAAATGGGTGTGGCACCTTGGGTTTGACATTGAATGACATAAGAAGTGAGTGAATATATTCAGTGAATATACTATAGGGGCTATACCTAAAAATGGGCGTGGTACCTTGGTTTTGATATTGGATAACATAAGAAGTGTTTTTATCCAATTTATAGTGAATATATTCATAAATAACACCTATTTTCATACAAAAAATCGAAAAAACGGTAAGTTTGTATGGGGGCTATACCTTAAAATGGGCGTGGCACTTTCATTTTACCACTTGAACTGCTTAGGACTGAGAAAAGCTAAGCGAATGAACCGCATAAATACAAACAGACGGGCAGACATTGCTAGATCGACTCGTCTCGTCGTGCTGATCAAGAATATATATACTTTATAGGGTCTCCTGTAATGCGTTACAAAATTTTTTGACAAAATGAAAATACCCTCCACAACAAATTGTCGCAGCACTTAAAGGAAAAAATAATTCAATAAAAGAAGAATACATAGATAATTAAGAAAAACTTTTTATCCTTCTTATGCACATTTGAACTTTTCATGAAAGTTTTTTGTTGAAGAATAAATTAAATATTTAAAATTTACTTGATAATTAACAACTTAAAATGGCAACTGGTTAAGTTCAAAAGACAGCCAGTCTAAATACATTACAGCCATCGTTTAAACTAGAATTAAGAAAGTAGAGCACACCGAAGACTTAAAGTCTTTGTGGATACTTTAACTGATTATTGCAATTGTCAACTTGGCTCAATTTATTCTTAGCTTGTATAGCAAGCACAATATTTAAGTAGAGATAAGATATAATTAAATATTTCCACATTATATGCAAATCCATAATTTAATTCATTCATAATTCATGGATTGAAATGAAATATGTGCTAAAATACGCGAACTAAGAACAATTACTATTAATATGAATACAATAATTTTACAACGAGATTCGAGAGTTATTCCAATACAAATCTAGACTCACGAAACTTCATTGGACTCAGGCTTGAGATGTTTTCAACCGTCTTAGAGAAAGTCGAGTCTAAATAAAAGATAGGCCCAATTTAAACTTATTGTATATTTACCAAAAATTGTAAACAGTGCAGAGACTTTTGTTGGTACTGATAGCGCCTCAACGAGTGGATCTGCTAATAACATACCAATAATACAAAATATTTTCAGATTTCGATGGCAATGCTGAAAATTTGACAAGCTTCGGATGCGTCCAGTTAGTAGATTCAATCAAAGAAACACATTAAACAACAACAATAAGCTCAATAACAACATAATTAAAAGGCCATGCTAGAAACCTAATAGGCAATGAGCAGACCATTGCTGCCATCATTGCAAAACTGTCTAATCCTCCTAACTTTTAACAGAAAAATAAAACAGCCAACCCAAGAGGTGAAAAGTTGACAAAAAAGTTGATCTAGAAGAATTTTATATTAATGATGGCTTGACTCTAGAACTAGCCAATAAATATAGTACAGCACAAACTGAAAAGGCTATGACACAAAATGGCGCCATTAATAAGGTCAAACTCATCATGAAGGCAGTCATATTCAGCAATATGAATGAAATCATATCGAAATTTGCCATCAGTTGCACAGAGGCTACAGAACACTCAAACACTGCTCTGTATTACCAGCAACAAGCAAATAATAACAATAACAGAGGTAGCCGAGGTAGTAACCGTGGAAGAGGTAATTAATAAAACAACGGTTACCGAAATAACGGCAACAATAGAGGAAGAGGCCGATATATACCATATACAATGTACTCTAATAGTAGCCACAATAACAATATTAATAGCAATAATGTAAGAGTAACCCAAAAAAAAAAAAAAAACGGGAAACTCACAGAACCCTTTAGGTACACAAAGCCAACAAACAGAATTCACACAGTCAATTTATGCCTCAATATTTTTGTAAGATTTTGCAATGTGGAAACTAATAATTAACTTACACACACTCAGTTGCAGACGTTTCAATTCTAAAAGAAAATAAATACAAGAAGAGAAAACATAAAATATTAAAGGCGTAGGTCAAGAAGTAAAAAAATTCAAAGGCCTGGCCTCAACTGAGCTTCAGGCAGATAAATATATAATTCCACACACTATTCATATAGTTACAATACTCTGTGATGAAATAATAAGTATCGGTTTCATTAAAAAATACAATTAGCCAACTAGAATTCCAATCATCAGATGATTGGTTTTTAATTCGAGCAAATAACTTGCAATATCCAATTTGTGTTGCTAGAACATATAGCTCTGTTAACCATTTAATACTTCTACCAGCAAGATCTTAAGTTTTTAAAAAGTTGAGCTTACTTAAAAAAAAGAAAGCTTATTAATCCAAAATCAGAAAATTAAACCAGATATATACAAATACGTTTTTCCGTTTACTGAATACAACCAGTTCCGATCAGTTAGTCAATATAAGTAATCTACAATATGAGCCACTTTCAAACTATGATGTAGTTAAAAAAAAATCAAGAAACAAGAGAAAAAACCTGACATTGCTCATCTAGACAAAAATTTTCTGCAATTCAAATCGCAATTTGTGAATATTTGCTTCAAATACACTGATGTATTCGGACTTGAAACCGAATCAATTACAACAAATAATTTTTATATGCACGGATTAAGACTTAAAGATGATGAACCTGATTATATAAAAAACTATTGATGTCCGCAGAGCTAAGTAGAAACAATAAAAGAAGTTGGTAAATTAATTGCCAGCAACATAGTAGAATCATCTGTGTCCGAATATAATAACCCATTATAACTTGTGCCAAAAAAAACTATTCCGGGCTCAGAGGGCAAAAAATGTGAATTAGTAATTGACTATCATCAAATAAATAAAAAATTGCTCTCCGACAAATATCCGCTGTCTAGAATTCGTGATATTTTAGATCAACTATGACGAGCTAAATATTTTTCATGTCTTGACAAAATGTCAGGTTTTCATCAGATAGCCCCAAAATCATTTCAGAGAATGATGACAATAGCATTCTCTGGGCTTGAACCTTCACAAGCATTCTTGTATATGGACGAATTAATAGTCATCGGATGGTCCGAAAATCATATGATCAAAAATTGAACAAATGTTTTTACATACTACATGTAGGAAACATAATTTAAAATTACATCCACAAAAATTTTCATTTTTTATGCACTTTTCTTGGTCATAAATGCACTGATCGAGGAGTCTTGTCAGATGACAAGAAAAACGATGTAATCAAAAATTATCCTGTCCCACACGACACAGATAGCGCTAGACGATTTGTTGCATTTTACCATTACTGTAGATGCTTTATCAAAAATTTCGCCGACTATTCACGGAACATAACTACAATAGATTATGTAAAAAGAATGTAACTTTTGAACGCATTCCAATATCTCAAAAATTGCACTAATACTACCAACATTGTTACAATTCCCAGATTTTCACAAAGAATTTTGCATTATAACTGATGCAAGTAAAAAAAGAATGTGGAGCGAATTTAACTCAGAACCACAATGGACTCCAACTCCCAGTATCCTATGCATCACGATCATTTACTTAGAGTGAAAGTGATAAAAGCACAACATAACAGGAATCAGCAGCCATTCATTGGGCTATCACATATTTATGGAAAACACTTCACAGTGAAAACGGACCGTAGACCCCTTACATATTTGTTCTTTGCTTGCGTTATCAAGAATGACCATCAATGAATTAAAAGAAATAACTAAATATTTTAATAATTAATATAGGCGACAAGTGTGTTTTTTATTTGCTACAAATGACAATATAGGACTTTTCGAATGAACTGGCTGCTTAAGACACACAGCTTGATACTCTTCAGCGAAATGTGGTTTTTGAGATACAATAAGAAGACTCTTTTTCATCGTTGATGAAACCGACAAACTAGCATCTCGCAAACTATCGTTGTTCTTAGCGTTCAGCGCTGATTATATGCAATTACAATCAGTGCTCGCTTACAGAAGAAAAAACCGATCTAATATTTTATCAAAATTGTGATAAAATGCAAAATTGTGATAAAATGCAAAATTGTGATAAAATGCAAAATTGTGATAAAATGCAAAATTTACAACGAGGTCTTATGATCGTTTTTCTGTACGAATGATTGCCAAACATTTTCATTTTATCAACATGGACTTCCACCATGAATTGTTAATGAGGCTCTTAAAATAAACACATGGGCTTACTACCGATCTAATATATCATCAAAATCGTAAATATCAATACCTAATGTATCAATATCAACAAGAAAAAAACGTTAACTTCGGTGGAACCAAATCTGAAATACCCGTTACACAACACTTTTAATAGCTTAGATTAAATTTCATGATAAGTTTGATCAAATAATATATGTTATATTAGTCCGATCCTTACCATAACGATAGTGTTCACTTAGGAGGACATTGGAATTGATTTTACCAAAATTTAATTGAATTCATTCAGCCTAATCCATTAAAGCTAAATGAAAATAGAGTTTTAATGAGTACAAAGAGTGAGAGAGTAGATGGTTTGGAAATATTTGTTATATATCCAATGAATACTTTTTATGTAACAAACGTTAAAACATGAAAAAAATAACACTTTTTATGCTTTTGAGAAAATTTTTTATTTTCTATCTCGAAATTTAAGATGATTAAAAAACCAAAAATCTAGCTTTTTCAAGAAATATAAAGTGTTATTCCATAAATTTTGGAAATATCTCGTTCCAGTTATAAGTCAGGAAATAAGCATTACAACACAAATTTTTTGATAAAAGTGAAAAGCAATGTTCGCAATGTCCCTAAAAGTTATTTTAAGTTTGTTAATGTATTCGTAAAAATGTATCGTATTTTAGTTCATAAGTAGAGAGAGTGAGTAAATAAAACAAACGTGTGTACGGTTTGACGATCAGTTTAATTCTGATTACTTTCTTTTTGTACTCTCATATACGAGGCAATGCGCAGCAGTCGTGCTCGTACATCTACTTTTACATTTTGATATATTACGTATACATGTATAAGTATATGACACGGGCATTCATGTGTAGTCCGGCCGTTACCTATAGGTGTATATACTATTTAGCTTTTATTATATCTGTGGTAAAAAGGAAAAACTGCTTAAGTCTGATTTTTCCGTTTTGGAGGAGAGCACTTTCTAAGTCTAAAACAATAAAAAACGTTACCTTCGGTGGAACCGAAGCTTATATACCCGTCACACGTATTTTTAAATTGTTAATGTGTTATCATCAGTGGCTTAAATAGAACTTCAAGATGGGATCTGACGGGGTCAATGGTCTGATACAACTCACGTTGTGTGGGGCCTATGCCAAAAATGGACGTGGCACCTTGGCTTTGATGGGATGATAGTAGGTGTGTTTTTAGGCCATTTGGAGTGAATACATTCCTAAATAATAACCATTTTCATACAAAAATTCGAAAATGGGCGGCCTATTCCTAAAAATGGGCGTGGAACATGAGATTTGACATTGGATGACAGTAGAAGTGCTTTTACCTAATGTGGAGTGCATAATATGCAGTGAATAATAACTATTTTCATACAAAAAATCGAAAAAACGTTTAGTTAGTATGAGGGCTATACCTAAAAATGGGCGTGGCACTTTCATATTCACTTGACCTGGTCGTTGCCGAGAAAAGCTTTAGTTTAAAATTTCAGCTAAATATCTCTAGTAGTCTCCGAGTAATTCGCGCTAAAATAAACAGACGGACAGACAGACAGACGGACATGGCTAGATCGACTCATCTCGTCGTGCTGATCAAGAACATATATACTTTATGGGGTCTCCGATGCTTCCCTTAATGCGTTACATACTTTCCGACAAACTGATAATACTCTTCACACTATGTGTGGCGGGTATAATAATTTAAAATTGTATGCAAAAGTGAGATTAAGCAAAAATTAATTAGTCTATAACTTCCTGAAAAATCGTCAAAAATATTTCAAATTTTGCATGGAGGTACTTTTCTTTATGCTTAAGTCGACTTAAGAACTTTTCACCACAGATATATTGCATTTATACTTAAACCTACTATACTTACATACTACAATTCGACCGTCCTGACACCATGAATCGCCTGATTCATCTGCTGTCATTACATTACTTCTTAAATTATATATAAAATTATATCGTGACATTTCTTTTTCTTATTATCTATTTTAATTTATTTATAGCTTTTGTTTTCTGTTTTTTTTTTTTCTTGGAACCAATACTTAATATTTTGTGTTGCCTAAATGCCTTTGTACGGAATTTGTGTTTGCTGAAATCATTCAACGTCTTCCATCAAATATCGATCGTTTTCTAAAATTTTCGTTACTTTGTATGGGCCTTTAAACTTCGGTATAAACTATTTAGCTACTCCTCTATTCGTGTCAAAATTTTTTATTAGAACATATTACCTACTTTACATATCTTTGGTTCTTTTCGTTTTGAATTAACATAATGTTCACTATATTTTTGAGCCTGTAATTCGTTCTCGTGAGCCTTTTTTCTAATATTTTCTAGGTTTGCTGCATTTTGTTGTTCCTTTTTTATAAGGCTTTCACCCTTTCGACCTGGCCATTTGCTTGTGGTGAGCCAGTTGCAATGTTTATATGCTGTATATTATTTTCTTCTATAAATTCAGTATACTCATTGGTCGTAAAACTTGAACCTCTATCTGAAATTATGTATTTCGATCTGCTATAGAATTTTAAATATTCCTTTAATATCTTTAATAACTCAAAGGGTTTGTTGGATTTCGGTATATTATGTATTAAATCTTCAACTTTACCATTTTTATGCGAAAATGATATACATTTTTAACAGTTTTTAATATGAAACTCTAATTTTGTGTTAATATGAGGAAACCAGTAACCTTTGCTAATTAGTTCTATAACTTTGTTGATGCCCACATGATCCATTTCATCATGATTATTAAACCCCATTACCCCATTTCGCATTTGATAAAATTTGTGCTCACCATTCTGTAATTTTTTTTTCTCTGTTTTGGCATATCACTAAATTTGCTTTAAACGTATTCGTCTCCATTGTCATAATCGTAATTCATCTACTAAGTGCGTCCACATGCTACATGCGCTTTCCAGCTCTATGTTGTACTACATAATCAAAATTTTATAATTCTAATGCCCACCTGGAAATTGTTGGGTTCAATTCCGTTTTGTTAAGCGTCATCGTCAGGTAATTGCAGTCTGTAGTTATTTTAAATTTCTGCCATATAAATAAACTCGGAACATTTTTAATGCATAAATTATGGCTAATGTCTCTAATTCGTAACTATGAATTTTGGATTCTGCTTCGGTAGATCTTTTCGAAATATAAAAAAGTTGCATCGCTATGAAACTATGTCTCAGAAGCTGAGTCATATATTGCTATTGGTTTAGAATTTCAAATGTTTAAAGTTTTTCTTCTATCTTTTTTTGTCAGGTCGTAAAGTGGCTTAGCAATGATTTAAAAATACTGAATAAACCGTCTAAAATATGAGCCTAAAAAACTTTGCACTGCATGAACTTTGTCTGGGACCGGAAAATTTCGAATTACTTTTAATCCTTTGTGGTCTGCACGTACAGTGGCTCTCAGCTTAAAAGATGCACTTTTCTTTTATTAAAATTAAATTTGAAAAAAATTATCATTGGAAAACCAAAAATAGTGCCAAAATTTATGTCACAGCTTATTTGATGCATTGACTTCAACCTTTAAAAAAAACTTGAATTTAAATATATTAAGTAGTTTTTATGGTTTAGTATGATAGCCTATATAATTTAGAACAGGTTTCACTCCATTTCGCATTGAATTCACCAATTTTTTGGGATTCTAGGCTTTGTTTTGGCCCATTCCTTTAATAATTCATATTTTAGCTAATCCTGGCTAGATATTATGGGTTTAAAGATGGTAGTGTCTAGAAATGCATACAAATTTTGAATGATAACAACATCAGGTGGTAGAACTGGAGGCTGCACTAGGTAGCGACCGTTCCAGACGGCCCAGGACATCGTAATCCCTGCCTTGCACTTGGGATTAATATGTTGGTTGAATCAGAATTGGCCCCTTATTGCAAGAGTATCGCCACTAAGGAAAATACTATGCATCAGAATATCAAAGTAATCCCTTCGACTTGTTGATTCTTCAACAAAATCAAGGTTTCCAAAACCATAGGGTGGTCTTTCTGGCCCTAGAATAATGTAAGTGTCACCGAGCTTAAATGCGTTGCTAATTTTTTATACCCGTCACACATAGTGTGAAGGGAATATTCATTTTGTCTGAAAGTTTGTAACGCATTAAAGGAGACGTCGTAGACCCCATAAAGTATATATATTCTTGATCAGCTCGACGAGACGAATCGATCTAGCTATGTCCGTCTGTCTGTCTGTATATTTCTAGGCATCTTTTTTGTTGAAGATATAAAGATATTAAGTTGAAATTTGGAACTTAAGCTTTTCTCGGCAACGACTATTATGAGTTCGAGAATTAGAGTGCCACGCCCATTTTTAGGTATAGCCCCCATACAAACTTTCCGTTTTTTTCCGATTTTTTGTATAAAAATTGTAATTATTTATCAGTTTTAAAACAAACTCCTCAGTGTGCGGTGCTTTAAAATTTTCATTAAAATATATAAATAAAATATTAATTCAAATTAATTTAATTTAAAATAAAATTATTTTTATTTTCAAATTTTTTTTTTTTTGATTTGTACGCGACCTTTAAACTTTTACTGTAGTTTGGTTTAACTTAAAATAGCGTGCGCGGCTACCGCTCGTAACAAGTGCGTGTTTGTTGGCGCGCGCCGATTTCAATGTAATGAGTAATCTCAAAAATAATAATGCGGACGCTCAGGAGTCTGGCGTGCGAAAGTTGTCGTTGAAGACAAATAAGTCAGCAAAAACTGTGCCGTATCATACGCGCGCTGTTTCGGAGAAAAAACAAATGGAGCAGAACTCTATTGCCTCCTTAGACGGTATAAAACTACCAATGACTGCATTGGCAAACATTCGGCGTGCGAATAGCTCTGGCGATTTATCTGCATTTGGCTCTGCCGTCGATCTGACTATGGACACATCACCTCAGGAATGGTTCTGTCAACAGTCAGCGAAAAAGGCTTTACCCAAACGAAATACTAAAACCTCGAGCAAAAGAACTAGAAATAAATCGCCACCGAAATCTGCGAAGAAACTAGCAAGCGAAGTTTCTAACTATTTTGGAGCAACAAATCCGTTTGGAATCCTCAATGATGATTTGGAAAACAATTTAATGGATGATCCTGGTGTATCCGGTAGTCAACATGTGATTGACAGCAGTGTTGAGGCTCAAGAGCCAAAAGTATCAAAGCCGCCACCTATTTTTGCTGACGGTGTCAAAGATATAACTGGTCTACGGCGGTCACTAAATTTAGTGACTCCACCTGAAACATACTTGATAAAGACAAGTGGTCCCAGTACTAAAAGGATAATGGCTACTACGATCGATGCTTATCGGAAAATAGTTCATTTTTTCCAAAGTAATAAAATTCCATTTCATACATATTAGCTGAAGCAGCAGCGTGCTTACCGGGTGGTGATTAGAGGTCTTAGTTCCTCTACCTCCCCCGAAGAAATCATGGATGAGCTCTTTGCTTTGGGTCATAATGTGCGCAATATCCACAACCCGAAAAATCGTCGCAACGGTTCTCCACTGGATCTATTCTTTGTAGAACTAGAACCTAGTGCCAGCAACAAGCAAGTGTATGGTATAAAACGCTTCTGTCAACAGATCGTTAAAGTTGAACCACCACGTCGACGTGTGGACATTCCGCAGTGCCATCGATGCCAAGAGTATGGACACACTCAAAAATATTGCAATAAGCAATATAGATGTGTGAAGTGCGGCGGTGACCATCAATCTCACATTTGTGATAAGGATGCAACATCTCCGGCTAAGTGTGCATTATGCGATGAGGAGCATACTGCCAACTACAAGGGCTGTGCAGTCTACAAGCATGTAACAGCAAATCGTAGCCCTAAAGCTCCACAATCTGTCAAAAGAGCTGTAAATGCCCCGCGCTCTTCAATAAATATTGAACAGCCCATCCATCAGAGAACGAGTGCATCCCGCTCTTACGCGTATGTGGCAAGCGATTTTCCCGCTCTTCATATACCAACACAAATGTTTTCGCAGAAACATTCAAATCAAAATATGCATAACGAAAAAGGTGCCGAGTTAATTTTCGACACACTATGCAGCAAATTGGATAAGCTTGCTGATTTGCAAATTCGTACTGATGCAACGCTTAACAAACTAATGGATATGCAGGCACAGATGCTGACCATCCTCAGTGCACTTGTATCGAAAAAATGAACACTAATTTGAAGATTGGAGTCTGGAATGCCGATGGTCTCGTGCATCATTCAAACGAACTTGAAACGTTCATTTTAACGCATACAATTAACATCATGCTTATAAGCGAATCGCATATAACATCTAAATCATACTATAAACAATTTGGTTTTGATGTATATCTTGCAAATCACCCAGATGATAGGAGTACTGGTGGAGCTGCTATTTTGATCAAATCGACTATTAAACACTTTCCAATGTACAGCTTGAGCGTGTCATTTTGTCAATGTGTTGGCATCAAAGTGAACACAGATCTTGGTGATATCGTAGTCGCCTCAGTATATTGCCCACCAAACTTTGTATGGAGCTCAAATAATTTCAAAGAAATCTTTGACAAGCTTGGACCAAGATTTATCATTGCTGGAGATTGGAATGCTAAACATCGTTTATGGGGAGCTAGCCGTGCTTGCTCAAGAGGAAACACTTTATTTGATGTCTTGGCAAATTCAAATATGCAGATATTGGCCACTGGTTCTTCTACTCACTTTCCATATAGCAACCAATCACCTAGTGCTATTGATTTTGCTGTGTATACTGGTATTTCATCGTCAAGCCTAACTATCACTGGAGTTGTCGAATTAAGCTCGGATCATATTCCATTGATCATTGAGCTTTTTGCGGGTGCACAGTGTTTGCATTCTAAACCAAAGTTATTACCTTCTCATGCAAATATCAATCGGTTCAAACTTAAACTAGAGCAGCTAATTAATCTTAACATAGAGATTAAAAGCGGAGATGACATTGATGTCGCTGTTGAACTGTTTCTTCGCAATATCTACGAAGCTGCTGAATATGCCGTTTGTGAACAACGCCAACCTAACCCAAGGCCACCTCATCAACCAGTTATAACATCTGGGATTCTTGATCTTGTGAGGCTCAAGCGTAGACTGAGGCGACGTTACATGCGAACTCGAAATGATCAGGACAATAGAGAGTGGAAAAGGGTTGCTTCTGAATTGCGAAAGGCGCTGTTCGAAGCCAAAAGCGATTTTTTCGACAATATGCTCCGCAATGCTGACCCAGACAAACCTTACGGTTATAACATGTGGAGGTTCACAAGGAAAATAAAAAGACAACCACTGCGGAACACCCCGCTCAGAATGCAAAACGGTGAGTGGTGTCGTTCAATTGAGGAAAAAGCTGAAACATTTGCAGATGATTTGGAAAGTCGTTTCAAACCTTTTGACTTGGCTTCAACTACAGATGTTTGCTCTACACTGGACCAGCTATCTATTCCTTGCTCACATACCGAAAGCATAAGACATGTCACAATAGAAGAAGTTCAAGAACAAATTAAAGCTCTAAAACCGCGGAAAGCTCCAGGCTACGACGGCATCGATAGTAGAACTATCAAGGCTCTACCGGTGCATGGAGTTCTTTTCCTAGTACTCTTGTTCAATGCCATATTGCGATTTGGTCACTTTCCTTCTCAATGGAAATGTGCCATTATAACTATGATACTTAAACCTGGAAAGCCTGAAGGTCAAGTAGATTCGTACAGACCTATAAGTTTACTACCTATATTCTCTAAAATTTTTGAAAGAATATTTCTTGACAGAATACTGATTATATTAAACGAACGGAGTATCATTCCTGAGTGCCAGTTTGGATTCAGACACCAACATGGCACACCAGAACAAGTCCACAGAGTTGTGCATCACATTCTAGACGCTTTTGAAGAAAAGCGTTACAGTTCCGCTGTTTTCTTAGATGTGCAGCAGGCATTTGATCGCGTGTGGCATGAAGGTTTGATGCAAAAGATCAGGACGAACCTACCAACAGCTCATTTTCTCGTCTTGAAATCATTCTTATTCGGCCGCTGCTTCCAGGTAGCAGTAAAAGGTGTCTACTCGTCGATAAGGCCAATATGTGCTGGAGTACCTCAAGGTAGTGTATTGAGCCCAACTCTATACTCACTGTATACTGCAGACATGCCAAAACCGGTGGGCACTGATATGCTGCTGGCTACATATGCTGACGATACGGTTATTATGGCTAATTCAAGTTGCCCTGTTGAAGCTTCAGAAAACCTTCAAGATTATTTAGACCGTTTTCTCATTTGGGCTAATCGTTGGAACATTAAAATAAATAGCTCAAAATCTTCTCACTGCACCTTCACGCTGAAAAGAGGCACATGCCCCGCAATCTCATTCAACAGCGCAAATATACCTCAGGCTAACTTCGTTAAATACTTGGGGATGGTATTGGACAAACGACTTACTTGGAACAAACACATAACAATGATAATCGGTACTTGCCGATCTAAACTGAAAAAACTTAACTGGCTTCTACGTCCATCGAGCAAACTGCGCCTAAGCAATAAGTTGCTCATATATAAAATGGTTATTGCGCCATCATGGAGATATGGACTACAAATATGGGGCACCGCTTCGAAAACACAAATTGAACGTGTACTAACAATGCAAAATAAAACTTTGCGCTATATCTGCAATGCGCCGTGGTATGTTCACAACACAGTCATAAGAAAAGACTTAAATGTACCATCAGTCTTTGATGAAATAAATCGACACAGCTCCAGGTACAATGATCGCCTACGAGATCACATCAACCCGTTGGCGTCGGCTCTCGCTATCAACACATGCAGAAGGCGCCTCAAGAGGTTCCACCCAGATGACTTACCTACGCGACAGTAGGCTCCTATTCATAATATTTTAAAAATTTAAATTAACTTTAATTTGCTTATAACTTAAAATTTATTGTAATAACTTTTATTAATATTTCTGTCATTCTTTATCACTACGTTAATGTGTTTAAAGTTCCTTTAATGGAATGCTTAACGCAAAAAAAAAAAAAAAAAAAAAAAAAAAAAGTAATTATTTTTGATTGTTTTCGCTCCCAATTATATAAAAACATTTCTTTTGTCATCCAGTGTTAAAACCAAGATGCCCTCTTTTGTATGGCATAGCCCCATATAAACTTTCCGTTTTTCCCAATTTTTGTATGAAAATTGGCTAATTATTTCATATATTACTCCAAGCTAAAAACTTTCTAATGTCATCCAATGTCAAATCAGATGTGCCACGCCCATTTTTTGGCATAGCCCCCATACAAAATTTCCGCCCTTTTTCGAATTTTTGTATGAAAATGGTTATTATTTATTCATGAATTTACTCCATATTGGATAAAAACTCTTCCAATATCATGGTGCCACGCCCATTTTTAGGTGTTTCTTCCATATAAACTTACCGCCCATTTCCAGATATTTTCGAGAAATATGTTGTTATACATATCTGTATTTTTAGCTCAAAATTTTAAATTAATACTGTGTGTAAACTTGGGTGACCACTGATGATTACTCATAAACTCTTTTAAGATTCGTGTGGCGGGTATTTAAGCTTCGGTTCTACCGAAGTTAACGTTTTTTCTTGTTTTTACACAATTTGGTATTTGTGAATTTCACCTGGTGGAAATCATTCTGTAGAAGCCAAAAAATATTGAGTTTGGACTTATAAATGAGAATTACCGGGTGTAAGAAGTCTTTAGGCTTGGAAACATCGTAACATATTTAGCGTACGTTAGTCTCTTAGGTAAAAACCGCATTGAAGCTCAGTGACACTAACATTATTCTAGAGCCTGAAAGTCCACCCTACGGTTTTGGAAATGGACACCTAGAAAAAACATAATGCAAAATCTACTTACCTACAGTGGTCATGAGAGTCAACGCAAATTTTGATGTTGATTCGCGATTAGTGGTCTACGTGGTCTCGTTTCCAAATTTACAGTTATAGACGAGCGCCTTGCCTCGATACTCATCAAAGCTAAATTCTTCAACATAAGCTTAATATGTGTATACGCCACGACATTGGAAGACAATTTAAAGAAAGATAAATTCTTTGAGCGCTCAGAAAGCCTCTATGACCGCTGCCCCAAACATTACATTAATATGTATGGCCATTACAGCTTATTATAAGCCTAGGCATCACTTAGGGTATTTACTCAGCTAGTATGCTCCAATGCTACTAGATACCAATTTCGGATACCAATCGTGCGGATGTCTTAAAAGACCTGATTCTTCCAATGTAGCGGCGGTCGTCCTCGTTGTCGTGCCCCTCTGATTTAGTTCACGTTTTTTATGCATTCAAAGCACATGACCATGCCAGTGCAATCGTTTGTAGTTAATGCACCTGACTTTATCGATATAGCTGGTACACCTCGTGATTCATGCGAATACGGTACTCGTTGTCCACTCTGACTGGTCCAAAGATTGTACGAAGAATTTTTCTCTCAAACGTTCCCAACGCTTATTTGTCCACCTCTGACTGACCAATGTTTCTGAGCCATATATCAGGACTGGGATAATAAACGTCTTGTTTAGTTTGATTTTCGTTGTTCTGGATAAGACTCTACTTTTCATTTGCTTACCGAGACCAAAGTAGCATCGATTAGCCAGAGTAATTCTTCGTCTACTTTTTAAGCTGGTGTTATTGCTCTTGTTTCTTTCTGATGCTAAGTAGACGGAGGTTTCTGCAAACTCGAAGGTCAAATTCTCCGTAGTCACAGGATCTTTAGGTCGGGTTGATGATCTGCGAGTAAATACCAAGTACTTCGTTTTTCATTCGTTTACCGCTAGCCCCAGTAGCAACTGTAGCAGTAGAATCAATAAAGTTTAACTACTTAAATAAATAGTATTTCGCAAATAGTTTCTTTTATTTTATAATTTATTCATAAACATTGAACTATATTTTAAAACAAATAAAGCAAAGTTACGAACGTATTCGTCTCCATTGTCATAATCGTAATTCATCTACTAAGTGCGTCCACATGCTACATGCGCTTTCCAGCTCTATGTTGTACTACATAATCAAAATTTTATAATTCTAATGCCCACCTGGAAATTGTTGGGTTCAATTCCGTTTTGTTAAGCGTCATCGTCAGGTAATTGCAGTCTGTAGTTATTTTAAATTTCTGCCATATAAATAAACTCGGAACATTTTAAATGCATAAATTATGGCTAATGTCTCTAATTCGTAACTATGAATTTTGGATTCTGCTTCGGTAGATCTTTTCGAAAAATAAAAAAGTTGCATCGCTATGAAACTATGTCTCAGAAGCTGAGTCATACATTGCTATTGGTTTAGAATTTCAAATGTTTAAAGTTTTTCTTCTATCTTTTTTTGTCAGGTCGTAAAGTGGCTTAGCAATGATTTAAAAATACTGAATAAACCGTCTAAAATATGAGCCTAAAAAACTTTTGCACTGCATGAACTTTGTCTGGGACCGGAAAATTTCGAATTACTTTTAATCCTTTGTGGTCTGCACGTACAGTGGCTCTCAGCTTAAAAGATGCACTTTTCTTTTATTAAAATTAAATTTGAAAAAAATTATCATTGGAAAACCAAAAATAGTGCCAAAATTTATGTCACAGCTTATTTGATGCATTGACTTCAACCTTTAAAAAAAACTTGAATTTAAATATATTAAGTAGTTTTTATGGTTTAGTATGATAGCCTATATAATTTAGAACAGGTTTCACTCCATTTCGCATTGAATTCACCAATTTTTTGGGATTCTAGGCTTTGTTTTGGCCCATTCCTTTAATAATTCATATTTTAGCTAATCCTGGCTAGATATTATGGGTTTAAAGATGGTAGTGTCTAGAAATGCATACAAATTTTGAATGATAACAACATCAGGTGGTAGAACTGGAGGCTGCACTAGGTAGCGACCGTTCCAGACGGCCCAGGACATCGTAATCCCTGCCTTGCACTTGGGATTAATATGTTGGTTGAATCAGAATTGGCCCCTTATTGCAAGAGTATCGCCACTAAGGAAAATACTATGCATCAGAATATCAAAGTAATCCCTTCGACTTGTTGATTCTTCAACAAAATCAAGGTTTCCAAAACCATAGGGTGGTCTTTCTGGCCCTAGAATAATGTAAGTGTCACCGAGCTTAAATGCGTTGCTAATTTTTATACCCGTCACACATAGTGTGAAGGGTATATTCATTTTGTCTGAAAGTTTGTAACGCATTAAAGGAGACGTCGTAGACCCCATAAAGTATATATATTCTTGATCAGCTCGACGAGACGAATCGATCTAGCTATGTCCGTCTGTCCGTCCGTCTGTCTGTCTGTATATTTCTAGGCATCTTTTTTGTTGAAGATATAAAGATATTAAGTTGAAATTTGGAACTTAAGCTTTTCTCGGCAACGACTATTATGAGTTCGAGAATTAGAGTGCCACGCCCATTTTTAGGTATAGCCCCCATACAAACTTTCCGTTTTTTTTCCGATTTTTTGTATAAAAATTGTAATTATTTATGAATGTATTCGCTCCCAATTGTGTAAAAACATTTCTTTTGTCATCCAGTGTTAAAACCAAGATGCCACGCCCTCTTTTAGGCATAGCCCCTATATAAACTTTCCGTTTTTTCCGATTTTTTGTATGAAAATAGTTATTATTTATGCATATATTCACTCCAATTTGGCTAAAAACATTCTAATGTCATCCAATGTCAAATCAGATGTGCCACGCCCATTTTTTGGCATAGCCCCCATACAAAATTTCCGCCCTTTTTCGAATTTTTGTATGAAAATGGTTATTATTTATTCATGAATTTACTCCATATTGGATAAAAACTCTTCCAATATCATGGTGCCACGCCCATTTTTAGGTGTTTCTTCCATATAAACTTACCGCCCATTTCCAGATATTTTCGAGAAATATGTTGTTATACATATCTGTATTTTTAGCTCAAAATTTTAAATTAATACTGTGTGTAAACTTGGGTGACCACTGATGATTACTCATAAACTCTTTTAAGATTCGTGTGGCGGGTATTTAAGCTTCGGTTCTACCGAAGTTAACGTTTTTTCTTGTTTTTACACAATTTGGTATTTGTGAATTTCACCTGGTGGAAATCATTCTGTAGAAGCCAAAAAATATTGAGTTTGGACTTATAAATGAGAATTACCGGGTGTAAGAAGTCTTTAGGCTTGGAAACATCGTAACATATTTAGCGTACGTTAGTCTCTTAGGTAAAAACCGCATTGAAGCTCAGTGACACTAACATTATTCTAGAGCCTGAAAGTCCACCCTACGGTTTTGGAAATGGACACCTAGAAAAACATAATGCAAAATCTACTTACCTACAGTGGTCATGAGAGTCAACGCAAATTTTGATGTTGATTCGCGATTAGTGGTCTACGTGGTCTCGTTTCCAAATTTACAGTTATAGACGAGCGCCTTGCCTCGATACTCATCAAAGCTAAATTCTTCAACATAAGCTTAATATGTGTATACGCCACGACATTGGAAGACAATTTAAAGAAAGATAAATTCTTTGAGCGCTCAGAAAGCCTCTATGACCGCTGCCCCAAACATTACATTAATATGTATGGCCATTACAGCTTATTATAAGCCTAGGCATCACTTAGGGTATTTACTCAGCTAGTATGCTCCAATGCTACTAGATACCAATTTCGGATACCAATCGTGCGGATGTCTTAAAAGACCTGATTCTTCCAATGTAGCGGCGGTCGTCCTCGTTGTCGTGCCCCTCTGATTTAGTTCACGCTTTTTTATGCATTCAAAGCACATGACCATGCCAGTGCAATCGTTTGTAGTTAATGCACCTGACTTTATCGATATAGCTGGTACACCTCGTGATTCATGCGAATACGGTACTCGTTGTCCACTCTGACTGGTCCAAAGATTGTACGAAGAATTTTTCTCTCAAACGTTCCCAACGCTTATTTGTCCACCTCTGACTGACCAATGTTTCTGAGCCATATATCAGGACTGGGATAATAAACGTCTTGTTTAGTTTGATTTTCGTTGTTCTGGATAAGACTCTACTTTTCATTTGCTTACCGAGACCAAAGTAGCATCGATTAGCCAGAGTAATTCTTCGTCTACTTTTTAAGCTGGTGTTATTGCTCTTGTTTCTTTCTGATGCTAAGTAGACGGAGGTTTCTGCAAACTAAAAGGTCAAATTCTCCGTAGTCACAGGATCTTTTAGGTCGGGTTGATGATCTGCGAGTAGATACCAAGTACTTCGTTTTTCATTCGTTTACCGCTAGTCCCAGTAGCAACTGTAGCAGTAGAATCAATAAAGTTTATCTACTTCAATAAATAGTATTTCGCGAATAGTTTCTTTTATTTTATAATTTATTCATAAACATTGAACTATATTTTAAAACAAATAAAGCAAAGTTACGAACAGCTGATTGCAGAAAGTTACATAAAGTTGCACAAAGGGTGTAGCCGGGTTTTCATGTAAAAAGTGCCCCCAACGATATTGAATATCCTTAAATGAGGTTTGATAGTCCTTGATTTGAGAGATTTTTCTGCATACTTATTTTTCCGATATCGGCGATATTAAGGAAGATATAGCGACAAACATTTTTTAGGTTTTATTTTTTTATGCTCAATGAGTTGAAAAAAGTTTTGATAAAAAATCTTTTATTTACTTAAAATTCATATAAAACGAGGTGTGTTCAAACATTATCGCGAATTTTGAATTTTCACGGGTTACGTATATTCACTTATGCCAACAAGCTCGGCCATTTTGAATGTTCACTTATTTGTTGACAGCTGGTTTGCTTGCACGTGTTTTGGATCGTCTTCGATTTTTAACTATTTAAAAAAATGGATCAAAGAACCTGTATCAAATTTTTTTTCTGAATGGAATAAATGTGTGACTTCTGGCTATTTCCAAAACTCAAGAGACCACTCCGGGGAACGCGTTTCGAGTCGATTGAGGAGATAAAAGCTAAATCGAAGAAGGCGCTGATGGCTATACCGGAAAGCTACTATTTGGCATGTTTCGAGGATTGGAAAAGACGTTGGCATAGGTGTATTTTATCGGGAGGGGATTACTTTAAAGGGGACAAAATAGATATTCATGAATAAATAAATAATTAAAAAAAAAAAACACAAAATATGCGATACTTTTGAACACACCTCGTATCTATAAATTTTTAAAAAAAATTTCGGTCAAAAATTCTATCAAAATTTGTTTTTAAAAGATTTTATTATCATAGTAAAAGCAACCATGATAATTTAGAGGTACACCTCTAAATTATCATGGAAGATTTTTTTGTTTGTCTACTTTGACTCATAAAATTTTCAAAGTTCTAGCTGGGGTGCAACATACTTTTACGTTTTCCTATGATTTATTACACATGCCTAGCATTGCCAGCAGTCAAAAATGTATGTTTGCAAAAAAACGGCTTAGAGTAACATTTTTTAGCGAACGTTACACATAGTGTAAACGGGTATATTCAGTTTGTCCAAAAGTTTGTAACGCAATGAAGGAGGCATCGGAGACCCCATAAAGTATATATATATTCTTGATCAGCTCGATGAGACGAATCGATCTAGCCATGTCCGTCTGTCCGTCCGTTCGTCTGTCTGTATATTTCTAGGCATCTTTTTTGTTGAAGATATAAAGATATTAAGCTGAAATTTGGAACTTAAGGTTTTCTCGGCAACGACTATATTAAGTTCGAGAATGAGAGTGCCACGCCCATTTTTAGGTATAGCCCCCATACAAACTTACCCTTTTTTTTTCTCAATTTTTGTATAAAAATACTAATTATTTATGAATGTATTCGCTCCCAATTGGGTAAAAACATTTCTTTTGTCTTCCAGTGTTAAAACCAAGATGCCACGCCCTCTTTTAAGCATAGCCCCCATATAAACTTTCCGTTTTTTCCAATTTTTCCAATTTTTTGTATAAAAATACTAATTATTTATGCATATATTCACTCCAATTTGGCTAATGTCATAAAATGTGAAATCAGATGAGCCACGCCCATTTTTTGGCATAGCCCCCATACAACCTTTCCGCCTATTTTCGAATTTTTGTATGAAAATGGTTTTTATTTATTCATGTATTTACTCCATATTGGGTAAAAACTCTTCCAATATCATGGTGCCACGCCTATTTTTAGGTGTGTCTTCCATACAAAACTTACCGCCCATTTCCAGATATTTTCGAGAAATATGTTCTTATACATATCTGTATTTTTGGCTCAAAATTTAAAATTAATATCGTGTGTAAACTTGGATGACCACTGATGATTACACATTAACTCTTTAAAGATTCGTGTGACGGGTATTTAAGCTTCGGTTCTAGCGAAATTAACGTTTTTTCTTGTTTGTTTTAAAATAGTAATTTTTTATGAATGTACCCGCTCCCAATTGGGTAAAAACATTTCTTTTGTCATCGAGTGTCAAAACCAAAATGCCATGCCCATTTTTAGTTATAGTCCCATAAAAATTTACCGCCCATTTTCGAATTTTTGTATGGAAACATTTTTTCTGAAAGAATTCAATTAAAATTTGGTAAAATCAATTCTAATGTCAACTCCATCGATATGGTAAAGATCGGGCTAATATTAAAAACAACAAAGCGGTAGGCGCAGACGAATTACCCGCACAGTTATTTAAGACCGGCGGCGACGAGTTGATTGGATGTATGCATCAACTCTTGTGCAAAATATGGTCTGGTGAGCGTATGCCTGATGACTGGAACCTAAGTGTCCTGTGTCCAGTCTTTAAGAAAGGAGACCCTGCAGTCTGCGCAAACTATCGCGGAATAAGTCTCTCTCTATCGCATACAAACTACTATCTGGCGTAATATGCAATAGACTGAAACCGTACGTAGGACGTGTAGTTGGACAGTACCAGTGCGGTTTTAGACCAAAGAAGTCAACCAGCGACTCCATATTTACGCTGCGACAGATCCTGGAAAAAACCAAAGAGAAGCAAATCGACACACACCACCTATTCGTCGATTTCAAAGCCGCTTTCGACACGCCAATCAGACCAAAGTTTTTCAAGGCATTGACTGATCTTGAAATTCCGTCAAAAATTGTTCGCCTCTGTATGATGACGCTGGAAAACACCCAAAGCGTTGTCAGGGTCGGTAAAGATCTCTCCGACCTCTTTGACACCAAGAGAGGCTTCAGACAGGGTGATGCCTTATCGTGCGACTATTTCAACCTCCTATTGGAGTACATCCTGATGCGGTGCCCAAACGTCGACCGGACGGGCAATATTTTCTATAAGAAAGCTATGCTGCTCGCATATGCCGACGACATAGATATTATCGGCAAAAATGCTCGAAAAACAATGTCGTCCTATGGGACTGACGGTCAACGAGAACAAGACGAAGTACTTGATATCCACTCGCAGGCAATCTGCGCGTCGCAGACGGTCTTTGAGTACAGGGAACTTCAGCTTTAAGGCTGTAGAAAACTTCATCTATTTGGGCTCAGATGTAAACAACAACAACATCATCAGTCAGGAGATTAAACGAAGAATCACTCTTGCGAACCGTAGATATTTTGGTCTCGGTAAGCAGATGCGAAGTAGAGTGCTATCCAGAAAAACAACGATTAAAGTCTACAAGACGCTGATAATGCCGGTCCTGATGTATGGCTCAGAAGCATGGGTCATGACAGAATCGGATAAATCGGCGTTGGGCGTATTGAGAGGAAGATACTTCGGTGAATCTTTGGTCCAGTTAGAGGGAAAACGACATCCGTATGCGCACGAACGATGAGCTGTACGAGCTACATGCTGACATCGACATAGTCAGAAGCATCCAGTACAAAAGGCTGTCCTGGGCTGGTCACCTGTATCGGATGGACACAGAAGCTCCAGCAAGAAAAGTTTGGAAGCAAAACGTGAATCAAAACGGAGGGGCGCGGCAGAGAGGACGTCCGCCGATGCGTTGGGAGGACCATTTCCTAGATGACATCCGCAGGATCGGTATCCCAATATGGTATAATGAGGCACTGGATTACAACCACTGATGCCAAATCTTATGTGATGCCAAGGCCGACAATCGGCTGTAGTGCCACTTGTATATAATATTACAAAAAGCCTCCATACAAATTTGATAAAATTCATCGTTTTTTTTTTTTTTTTTTGTTTTATAAATGTTTATTTAAAACTGTCTTAACGACAACAATTAAATGGATTTACAAAATGAAAAAAAAAAAACGTTGTCTTCTTCGCGTTGTGCTATTTTCCAATAAGTTCAGCGCCAGGTGATTAGGATGGTCATGCAACCTCTCGATGTATTTACTGCTTATGGAGTTGTTCCAAAACTGTAGGAACATTTAAGTCCCTATGTAGCGTGCTGTTTCGTACATATCAAGGAGCATCAGCTAATTGCCTTAGAATTTTATTTTGCATTCTCTGGATTCTTTTTTAAATTAGAATTACTTGCTGTTCCCCAAAGCTGCAGTCCATATGTCCAAATTGGAACAATCATTGTTTTGTAAAGCAGCACTTTGTTTGATAAGCTGAGTTTGCTTTTTCTATGTAGCAGCCAATGCATTTTACTGATGCGTCATTTGCATAATTTAATTTTATTTTTCTGAATGAATCCAATTAAAATTTGGTAAAATCAATTCCAATCTCCGCCTTAGTGCACACTATCGATATGGTAAGGATCGGGCTAATATAACATAAAGCCTCCATACAAATTTGATCAAATTCATCGTGAGATTTAATCTAAGCGCCTAGTGAACATATAAACTATTAAAAGTTTTGTGTAACGGGTATTTCAGCTTCGGTTCCACTGAAGTTAACGTTTTTCCTTGTTTTTTATTATTTTCATTGAGGATAAAAAGTTTTTCATTGATGACTTTTTATAATGCCATAAAACCGCCCACCACAATTTACAAGATAAAAAGTCTTTATTAAAAAACAAATGATCATCGAAATTAGTTGAGTTTTAATCGTTGACAAATACACACAGTGTAAAAAGTGAAATTCACTAGTGATAAATTATTATGTTTTGAATTTTATATATTTTAATAGTCTAGTCAAATTAGTCAAAACAGGGCAAGAATCTCGGATTTTAAGATAACCGACTGGAAACCTTTATTTTAGCGTCCTTAAACCTACTTACGATAGCGTGTGCGCGTCTTGTAGAAAATTAAGGTCAAAGGTTAAAAAAATCGATTTTTTACGCATTTTTTGCAAATATTTCGTTCCCTGTAACAATTACGCTATTTGTATTTATTTTAAATATTGTAGGGGATAAAATTTCCTACAACTTTTGTTTCGAAAATTTTTTTAATATCTCAAACCGTTTTTGAGATAGAGGGCGGGCAACTGCACCTTCCAACGCAAAAAGTTTTTTTTATTAAAGTTATTAAATTGTTATTTTATTTAAAGTGGAATAATTTTTTAGTTTTGTGCACTCGTTATTTTTAATTCATAAAATCGAAACGCGTTTTTATTGTTGAGGTGCATCGAGTGTTTCTTTGCAGGTTTCATCAATAACCACCCCAACTGTATGCGCCGGCAATTATTAGACGAGGAATGTCAGAAACCAATTTTTAGTCAGCATATATAGACAAATTGGATCCCATTTTTTAAGTGTAAATGCCAATATTCTTTAATGCTGCTAAACTTTCATGAATTTTGTCATGAAAAGTCTTTACCGATTTTGAATCATTCGTAACTGTCGACTGATCCAGAAGTTGGTGTAATATTGCTGTACTCATTACACGTTTATTGTTGAAGCGCTCTGTCAGCATAGTCCAAGGTGTATCGTAGGTGAGGCTCGAATTTATTGAGGATCGATTTTACGATTTTTTTATATTGTATATATAAATCTAGTCACCGAGTTCACTAAATCAAAAGTTGTTAGTCTGTTCCTGACCCGTTGGAGGTAACTTGTTTGCTGATAGCAAGATGTACCTCTACTCACACCAAAAGTGGTCAAAGGTACCAGATATGTTTTAAGCTAATTGTCCGGTTTATTTTCTACCAGTTATTTTTTTACCTGTTACACATAGTGTAAACAGGTATATTCAGTTTGTCAGAAAGTTTGTAATGCATTAAAGGAGGAATCGTAGACCCTATAAAGTATATATATACTTGATCACCTCGACGAGACAAATCAATTTCGCCATGTCCGTATGTCTGTCCGTCTGTCTGTCCGCCTGTCTGTCCGTCTGTCTGTCTGTTTTTTGCTGCGCGATTTATTCGCTCAGGTCTAAAGATATTAAGCTGAAATTTTAAACTTAAGCTTTTCTAGGTCCTGTGTAATTCTAGTAATTTTTTATGAATGTACCCGCTCCCAATTGGGTAAAAACATTTCTTTTGTCATCGAGTGTCAAAACCAAAATGCCATGCCCATTTTTAGTTATAGTCCCATAAAAATTTACCGCCCATTTTCGAATTTTTGTATGGAAACATTTTTTCTGAAAGAATTCAATTAAAATTTGGTAAAATCAATTCTAATGTCAACTCCATCGATATGGTAAAGATCGGGCTAATATTAAAAACAACAAAGCGGTAGGCGCAGACGAATTACCCGCACAGTTATTTAAGACCGGCGGCGACGAGTTGATTGGATGTATGCATCAACTCTTGTGCAAAATATGGTCTGGTGAGCGTATGCCTGATGACTGGAACCTAAGTGTCCTGTGTCCAGTCTTTAAGAAAGGAGACCCTGCAGTCTGCGCAAACTATCGCGGAATAAGTCTCCTCTCTATCGCATACAAACTACTATCTGGCGTAATATGCAATAGACTGAAACCGTACGTAGGACGTGTAGTTGGACAGTACCAGTGCGGTTTTTAGACCAAAAGAAGTCAACCAGCGACTCCATATTTACGCTGCGACAGATCCTGGAAAAAACCAAAGAGAAGCAAATCGACACACACCACCTATTCGTCGATTTCAAAGCCGCTTTCGACACGCCAATCAGACCAAAGTTTTTCAAGGCATTGACTGATCTTGAAATTCCGTCAAAAATTGTTCGCCTCTGTATGATGACGCTGGAAAACACCCAAAGCGTTGTCAGGGTCGGTAAAGATCTCTCCGACCTCTTTGACACCAAGAGAGGCTTCAGACAGGGTGATGCCTTATCGTGCGACTATTTCAACCTCCTATTGGAGTACATCCTGATGCGGTGCCCAAACGTCGACCGGACGGGCAATATTTTCTATAAGAAAGCTATGCTGCTCGCATATGCCGACGACATAGATATTATCGGCAAAAATGCTCGAAAAACAATGTCGTCCTATGGGACTGACGGTCAACGAGAACAAGACGAAGTACTTGATATCCACTCGCAGGCAATCTGCGCGTCGCAGACGGTCTTTGAGTACAGGGAACTTCAGCTTTAAGGCTGTAGAAAACTTCATCTATTTGGGCTCAGATGTAAACAACAACAACATCATCAGTCAGGAGATTAAACGAAGAATCACTCTTGCGAACCGTAGATATTTTGGTCTCGGTAAGCAGATGCGAAGTAGAGTGCTATCCAGAAAAACAACGATTAAAGTCTACAAGACGCTGATAATGCCGGTCCTGATGTATGGCTCAGAAGCATGGGTCATGACAGAATCGGATAAATCGGCGTTGGGCGTATTGAGAGGAAGATACTTCGGTGAATCTTTGGTCCAGTTAGAGTGGAAAACGACATCCGTATGCGCACGAACGATGAGCTGTACGAGCTACATGCTGACATCGACATAGTCAGAAGCATCCAGTACAAAAGGCTGTCCTGGGCTGGTCACCTGTATCGGATGGACACAGAAGCTCCAGCAAGAAAAGTTTGGAAGCAAAACGTGAATCAAAACGGAGGGGCGCGGCAGAGAGGACGTCCGCCGATGCGTTGGGAGGACCATTTCCTAGATGACATCCGCAGGATCGGTATCCCAATATGGTATAATGAGGCACTGGATTACAACCACTGATGCCAAATCTTATGTGATGCCAAGGCCGACAATCGGCTGTAGTGCCACTTGTATATAATATTACAAAAAGCCTCCATACAAATTTGATAAAATTCATCGTTTTTTTTTTTTTTGTTTTATAAATGTTTATTTAAAACTGTCTTAACGACAACAATTAAATGGATTTACAAAATGAAAAAAAAAACGTTGTCTTCTTCGCGTTGTGCTATTTTCCAATAAGTTCAGCGCCAGGTGATTAGGATGGTCATGCAACCTCTCGATGTATTTACTGCTTATGGAGTTGTTCCAAAACTGTAGGAACATTTAAGTCCCTATGTAGCGTGCTGTTTCGTACATATCAAGGAGCATCAGCTAATTGCCTTAGAATTTTATTTTGCATTCTCTGGATTCTTTTTAAATTAGAATTACTTGCTGTTCCCCAAAGCTGCAGTCCATATGTCCAAATTGGAACAATCATTGTTTTGTAAAGCAGCACTTTGTTTGATAAGCTGAGTTTGCTTTTTCTATGTAGCAGCCAATGCATTTTACTGATGCGTCATTTGCATAATTTAATTTTATTTTTTCTGAATGAATCCAATTAAAATTTGGTAAAATCAATTCCAATCTCCGCCTTAGTGCACACTATCGATATGGTAAGGATCGGGCTAATATAACATAAAGCCTCCATACAAATTTGATCAAATTCATCGTGAGATTTAATCTAAGCGCCTAGTGAACATATAAACTATTAAAAGTTTTGTGTAACGGGTATTTCAGCTTCGGTTCCACTGAAGTTAACGTTTTTCCTTGTTTTTTATTATTTTCATTGAGGATAAAAAGTTTTTCATTGATGACTTTTTATAATGCCATAAAACCGCCCACCACAATTTACAAGATAAAAAGTCTTTATTAAAAAACAAATGATCATCGAAATTAGTTGAGTTTTAATCGTTGACAAATACACACAGTGTAAAAAGTGAAATTCACTAGTGATAAATTATTATAATGTTTTGAATTTTATATATTTTAATAGTCTAGTCAAATTAGTCAAAACAGGGCAAGAATCTCGGATTTTAAGATAACCGACTGGAAACCTTTATTTTAGCGTCCTTAAACCTACTTACGATAGCGTGTGCGCGTCTTGTAGAAAATTAAGGTCAAAGGTTAAAAAAATCGATTTTTTTACGCATTTTTTGCAAATATTTCGTTCCCTGTAACAATTACGCTATTTGTATTTATTTTAAATATTGTAGGGGATAAAATTTCCTACAACTTTTGTTTCGAAAATTTTTTAATATCTCAAACCGTTTTTGAGATAGAGGGCGGGCAACTGCACCTTCCAACGCAAAAGTTTTTTTTTATTAAAGTTATTAAATTGTTATTTTATTTAAAGTGGAATAATTTTTTAGTTTTGTGCACTCGTTATTTTTAATTCATAAAATCGAAACGCGTTTTTATTGTTGAGGTGCATCGAGTGTTTCTTTGCAGGTTTCATCAATAACCACCCCAACTGTATGCGCCGGCAATTATTAGACGAGGAATGTCAGAAACTAATTTTTAGTCAGCATATATAGACAAATTGGATCCCATTTTTAAGTGTAAATGCCAATATTCTTTAATGCTGCTAAACTTTCATGAATTTTGTCATGAAAAGTCTTTACCGATTTTGAATCATTCGTAACTGTCGACTGATCCAGAAGTTGGTGTAATATTGCTGTACTCATTACACGTTTATTGTTGAAGCGCTCTGTCAGCATAGTCCAAGGTGTATCGTAGGTGAGGCTCGAATTTATTGAGGATCGATTTTACGATTTTTTTTATATTGTATATATAAATCTAGTCACCGAGTTCACTAAATCAAAAGTTGTTAGTCTGTTCCTGACCCGTTGGAGGTAACTTGTTTGCTGATAGCAAGATGTACCTCTACTCACACCAAAAGTGGTCAAAGGTACCAGATATGTTTTAAGCTAATTGTCCGGTTTATTTTCTACCAGTTATTTTTTTACCTGTTACACATAGTGTAAACAGGTATATTCAGTTTGTCAGAAAGTTTGTAATGCATTAAAGGAGGAATCGTAGACCCTATAAAGTATATATATACTTGATCACCTCGACGAGACAAATCAATTTCGCCATGTCCGTATGTCTGTCCGTCTGTCTGTCCGCCTGTCTGTCCGTCTGTCTGTCTGTCCGTCTGTCTGTCTGTTTTTTTGCTGCGCGATTTATTCGCTCAGTTCTAAAGATATTAAGCTGAAATTTTAAACTTAAGCTTTTCTAGGTCCTGTGTACTTTCTATGTTAAAATCAATGAGCCACAATACAAGCCCAAAACAAAAGTAAAGGGTGATTTTTTAAGAGCTTGAAAACTTAAAAAAAAAAAAAAAAAACACATAAAATTTGCAAAATCTCATCGGTTCTTTATTTGAAACGTTAGATTGGTCCATGACATTTACTTTTTGAAGATGATTTCATTTAAATGTTGACCGCGGCTGCGTCTTAGGTGGTCCATTCGGAAAGTCCAATTTTGGGCAACTTTTTCGAGCATTTCGGCCGGAATAGCCCGAATTTCTTCGGAAATGTTGTCTTCCAAAGCTGGAATAGTTGCTGGCTTATTTCTGTAGACTTTAGACTTGACGTAGCCCCACAAAAAATAGTCTAAAGGCGACAAATCGCATGATTTTGGTGGCCAACTTACCGGTCCATTTCTTGAGATGAATTGTTCTCCGAAGTTTTCCCTCAAAATGGCCATAGAATCGCGAGCTGTGTGGCATGTAGCGCCATCTTGTTGAAACCACATGTCAACCAAGTTCAGTTCTTCCATTTTTGGCAACAAAAAGTTTGTTAGCATCGAACGATAGCGATCGCCATTCACCGTAACGTTGCGTCCAACAGCATCTTTGAAAAAATACGGTCCAATGATTCCACCAGCGTACAAACCACACCAAACAGTGCATTTTTCGGGATGCATGGGCAGTTCTTGAACGGCTTCTGGTTGCTCTTCACTCCAAATGCGGCAATTTTGCTTATTTACGTAGCCATTCAACCAGAAATGAGCCTCATCGCTGAACAAAATTTGTCGATAAAAAAGCGGATTTTCTGCCAACCTTTCTAGGGCCCATTCACTGAAAATTCGACGTTGTGGCAGATCGTTCGGCTTCAGTTCTTGCAGGAGCTATATTTTATACGGTTTTACACCAAGATCTTTGCGTAAAATCTTCCATGTGGTCGAATAACACAAACCCAATTGCTGCGAACGGCGACGAATCGACATTTCACGGTCTTCAGCAACACTCTCAGAAACAGACGCAATATTCTCTTCTGTACGCACTGTACGCATTCGTGTGGTTGGTTTAATGTCCAATAAAGTAAACTGAGTGCGAAACTTGGTCACAATCGCATTAATTGTTTGCTCACTTGGTCGATTATGTAGACCATAAATCGGGCGTAAAGCGCGAAACACATTTCGAACCGAACACTGATTTTGGTAATAAAATTCAATGATTTGCAAGCGTTGCTCGTTAGTAAGTCTATTCATGATGAAATGTCAAAGTATACTGAGCATCTTTCTCTTTGACACCTTGTCTGAATCCCGCGTGATCTGTCAAATACTAATGCATGAAAATCCTAACCTCAAAAAAATCACCCGTTACAACATTCTGTCAAGTTCTTATAAGAAAAAAATTTATTTATAAAGCGAATGGCCAAATCTTTAGTTTAAAATTGGTCCAAATCGGACCGCGAATTTCTAAATTTTTAAGAGAAAATTTAAAACAAATGCTTCATATGAAGATCTATCCACGTCAAATGATGTGTAACAGGTATATAAGCTTGGGTCCAACCGAAGTGAACTTTTTTTCTTGTTTTAAATTCTGATCGTCTTGTTGACCAGATGTTCTACTGTATTTTCTTACTGTAAACAGTTAAGATAATTTTGTTAAGACCTTGCTTCGGAAACATGCTAAAATCTTTTTCCGAACCAAGATCACGTCGGGGTCACCAAAAATGTCGCGTAATATAAAAAAGAATTAAGTTGTAAGCCTCTAGTACAAACTAGTGACTAATAATTGTCGTAACCAGCGCTTGTAACAAGTTGGACGTCGGAGAACGAAATGAATACTTCAAAACGATTTTGAGTACTAACACTGTTTGTGAAAATTTCATGCTTATATACAATTTCTATTTCGAATGGTTATACGAGGTGTGTTCAAAAAGTATCGCATATTTTGTGTTTTTTTATACCTGTTACACTAGTGTAAACAGGTATATTCAGTTTGTCGGAAAGTTTGTAACGCATTAAAGGAGGCACCGTAGACCCTATAAAGTATATATATTCTTGATCACCTCGACGAGACGAATCGATTTAGCCATGTCCGTCTGTCTGTCCGTCCGTCCGTCCGTCTGTCCGTCTGTCTGTGTGTTGCTGCGCGATTTATTCGCTCAGTTTTAAAGATATTGGGCTGAAATTTTAAACTTTAGCTTTTCTAGGTCCTGTGTAGTTTCTATGCTACTTTTAGGTATAGCTCCCATACAAAAGTACAACATTTTTTCAAGTTCTTATATGAAAAAAATGTATTTATAAAGCGAATGGCTTCAAATATGGTTAAAATGTTTCTTATACCATGCCAAATCTTCAGTTTAAAATTGGTCCAAATCGGACCGCGAGAGGAAGATACATGCCAAATAGTCGCTTTCCGGTATAGCCATCAGCGCCTTCTTCGATTTAGCTTTTATCTCCTCAATCGACTCGAAACGCGTTTCCCGGAGTGGTCTCTTGAGCTTTGGGAATAGCCAGAAGTCACACGATGCCAAATCAAGCGAATACGGTGGTTGCGGAACGATATTGGTTGGATTTTTTGGCAAAAAAAGTCACGAAAAATCAGTACAGTTTTTAAAAAAAAATCATCATTTTTGGTTCCAACCGAGACTTGACACGTTTGAGGCTTAAAACATCCTTCAAAATTGTATTAATTGATCCTTTCGATACGCCAATTTCATCAGCAATGTCTCTCACAGTTAATCGACGGTGTGCAAGCAATAATTCTTTTACTTTTTGGATGTGAGCATCGTCCGTTGAGGTCGATGGTTGATCAGGGAGCTCTTCGTCTTCAACACGTTCGCAACCTTCTTTCCACAATTTATACCAATCAATTGTTGTTGATTTTGGTAGAGCTCGGTCCCCAAAAGCCTTCTTCAATATTTTAATTCCATTTATTCCATTCAGAAAAAAAAATTTGATACAGGTTCTTTGATCCATTTTTTTGAATAGGTATAAATCGAAGACGATCCAAAACACGTGCAAGCAAAGCAGCTGTCAACAATTAAGTGAACATTCAAAATGGCCGAGCTTGTCGGCATAAGTGAGAGACAGGAGTACCAACATAACGCCACAAAAAATCGAAATTCGAATATTCGTAACCCGCGAAAATTCAAAATTCGCTATAAATAAAATATTTTAAATTACATGGTATACATAAATTTAACATTATTCTAATACAATTACAATAAACGATAAGAGTAACATTACTCTATTCTAAGTACATAAATTTATTGATCATTTACGATCCGTTTAAGTGTGGGAATGAAATCGCTCGACAAAATAGTTTCGGTTTATGTACTCTGCGTGTTGCTCAGTGTGACCATTAAACGTCTTGTGGCAGCAGGATATCTTGTGTAGTACATTTGTTTATGATTATGTGTTCTGCGTGTCGCTCAGTACGATCATAAAACGTCTTGTCGCAGCAAGATATGTTGTGTAGCACTTTCGCATATTACATACGATAACACGCAGGCAACACATGTTAATCACATATTTGGATAGTCAGTGATTATCGAACAAGTTTTTTTAATGATAGAAAAGTGGCATCTTGTGATTCTCAAATATCGGATTTATTTGCCATCTTTTTTCAATCAACATATACTAATTTTTCTCTGTTCTGCATATACATAAACCAATTTGTATGATTTGGGTGCCCGAGTGCTTAGATGAGCACTACAACAGTTAGGCCAAAAGTGGCCCAATTTGATGCCACATGATCTCAAAAAGACAGCTCACAGTCCTTGGCCATAATCTACCACCATTTTGTCGTCTTCTGCCTTCGATTGTGGTTATTTCCGATAGATCTTCTAAGAAAAACATTACCTTTTTATATCCTGTACCCGAAGGGAAAAGGATATACTAAGGTTGTGAAATGTATGTAATAGGCAGAAGGAGGCTTGATTGAGTTTCTAAAATATATATGATTTTGATAAGCATTGAAAGGCGAGTCTGTCTTTTTGATTTGCCGTAAATTCTTCTGTGCTATGTAATTTTTTGAATTTCAATATTACTATGTACTATGCGTACAATAGTCCAAATGGAATATCGCAACATTGGTATGTTACAAATTAACCCCACTTTTTAACTTATTGTATAAAAATCCAAAACAATAAAGTAAGGTATCTGAGAAGAATAGAAGAAAAACAACAACAATAACAACAACAACGAAAGTAATAAATCCACGAGATTACAAATCACCCGAAACCAAATCTGCTGCACTCATCACTCGCTGACAATTTATTTATAGTTTTTTATTGTTCTCTTTAGCATAAGCATACAAAACTATTTGATGTTAATTTATTATATTTCAAATTAAAATTCGAAAAGATCATAAGTGAGTAGTTGCAACGTTCATTACAAACCAGTTGATAGGGTTAATCCACTTGTAAAAATCTTCTTGAGTTTTCCACTATCTTAATAAAGGATTTGTATCAGAATACCAGATAAATGTAATTTTTTACTAAAGCTTTCCTCAGTATTTGTCATAATATATTATTTTTTAAAATAGGCTCTCTATGTTTTCCTTATTTTATGGTTAACTGACAGAACACAAAGAGTATTGTTCAATAGTTGTTTATCTAACAAGGGTTCATTAAAGCAAGTTAATAGGGTTAATCCATTCCTAAAAATCTTCAATCAATAGTTGTTTATCTAACAAGGGAGTCATCTTAGACAATTACTTTTCGTAATATTTGTAAAACATTTTAATGTGGGCTGATGTCGTGAAATTATGCTTGTCTTATGCTTATGCTTCTTATTGTCTACTTTAGGCAGACTTAAATTCATTGTATTCTTTCATCGCCGAAAGCCAAATTTAGCGTACTACCTCTTAAGCAATTATATGCTTGTTATGGAGTTTAGTTTTTGTTATTTGAGTATTTTTATTGACCCTAATGGACCCACATTACTGATAAATTCAGTTCTTAGTTTTAAAAAACGTTGATCTAAAGAATTAGATCAAACCTCTTTAGACTTCGTTCGTGCGATTTATCTTGAAATTTGCATCTGGTGCGTGGAATTAACAGTATGCGGTTCTCTTAGAAACATTAATTGGGCAACTTACGTTTATCTTCCTCCATATACCGATTCTTTAAATTTTATTAACTCTCAACCCTGGCTCAACGTCAGTGCATGTGGTGAAACCGATTCTCCCTTCTTGCTTCGACAGTTATTTATTAATGTTTAATGCCGCTTTATGCGTAAATATGTTCCTTTTCAGTTGTCTCAGTGTACAACAAACTATGGCTGTCATCACTCCCTTCGTTCTCTATGCTATAAGAATAATATATTCTCTCTTCTTTTCTCATTCCATTCTTCATTAAATTCTATTAATTTATTTGACTTTTTAATTGCGTTTGCACTTTGCTGATCTAACACGTCTTAAGTTAAATTCAAGTTTAAATTATCAAATTATTTAAACAACTATTTTTTTTCAATGTAGTTGTAAATATAAAAAAAAAAATATGTATCATTATTTAACACCTAGATAAACTCACCTTAAACTTTGAAGAAGTTATTTCCTCGTTAAATATTTACTTTTATTAAATCCTTAAATTTTTATATATCTTTCTAGTTAATGTCCTGTCTGTTTACTTGTCTCGACTTGTTCAGAATGTAATTAATATATTACTGTATCATCTGGATGGAGACTTGGACAAAAAAGTTGTACAATGGAATTGAATACAAAAAGCTTGTGGGTTATTTTGCATCAAATTTTACTAAGGTTTGTATCTAGATTAAATTACGTGAAAATTACCACAAGCTATCTCATAGCTGCATTAAATGTGATGCATTCTTATTTTATATAGTATAAATGCATTATTGT
Source organism: Leucophenga varia (assembly GCA_018903435.1). NCBI lineage: Eukaryota > Metazoa > Arthropoda > Insecta > Diptera > Drosophilidae > Leucophenga > Leucophenga varia. The sequence goes on along the minus strand of JAEIFJ010001278.1, from coordinate 37,505 downwards.
ACGAGTATAAAGTATTCTACTTACGATAATCCCTCATAGTCGAGTCTATTTGTCCCCTTCGTTGTTGTGTGAAGTAATTTATGCAACTCTTTTGGTTGTTGAGGGTAACTCACAAGTTAAAAAACAATTACCGTATAAGGTAAGGTTTCATGGAGAATATTCCATCGGTGAAAAATCGGTGGGAAATGATTGTGATATATATATATTAGTTGCACTACAGCCGATTGTCGGCCTTCGCAGCACGCAAGGTTTGGTACCAGCCGTTGTAATCCAGTGCCAGACGATACAAGTTCGGGATAGTGATCATGCGGATGGGATGTCCTCTCTGCCGCGCCACTACGACTTGATTCATGTTTTGCTTGTAAACTTTTCTTGCCGAAGCTTCTGTGTCCATCCGACAGCCTTTTGTATTGGATGTTCCCGACTTTGTCAATGTCGGTATGTAGCTCGTGCAGCTCGTTGTTCGTGCGTATCCGGGTGTAATTTTCCACTCTAACTGGACCAAAGATTTTCCGAAGTGTCTTCCTCTCAAATACGCCCAATGCCGACTTATTCGATTTTGTCATGATCCATGCTTCGGAGCCATACATCAGGACAGGCACCATCATCGTCTTGTAGAGTTTAAATTTCTACTTCGCATCTGCTTACCGAGACCAAAATAGCTACGGTTAGCAAGAATGATTCTTCGTTTAATTTTTTGACTGGTGTTGTTGCCGCTGTTTACATCTGTGCTCAGGTAGTCGAAGTTTTGTACAGCCTCAAAGCTGAAGTTCTCTGACCTTAAAAATCGTCTACGTCGCGTAGACTGTCTCCGGATGGATATCAAGTACTTCGTCTTGGTTTTGTTCACCGTTAGTCCCATTGGACGAGACTTTTTTTTTCTATTTCAGAAAAAGATCCAGTGACTGTACGATAATTTTTCCCGATTATGTCAATGTCGGTATGTGCGAGCAGCATAGTTCCTTTGTAAAAAAATATTACCCGTCAGGTCAACGTTTGGGCAACGCAGCAAAGTCGATTAGCCTTTCTCCATTAATGTTGGTGGTGTCAGGTAGGCTAAATTTACCGATGGTTGGGCGAAAGATTTCTTCTCTTCCAATATGTATTTTGAAATCACCGATGACAATTTTGATGTCATGCTTGGGACAGCAGGCGCAAAGGCTTTCCAATCACTCATAGAATTCATCTTTCTCCATCTCATCTTAAGGTAAATGTTGAAAAATTTACAGCTGTAAACGTGGATACGAATCCTTGTAGTGTTTTATTAACCACGAAGCCATATCCAAATATGTGTTACCTCTCATGGCCACTGTAGTAAATGTCACAGGTTGCTAAGTTTATGCAACCGTGACCAGTCCATCGCATTTCCTGAATAGCAGTAATGTCTGCTCTGAAGTTGTCGTGAGTGGTAATGAGTTCTTCGATTGCACCATCCCTGTTGAGGGTTCGGACGTTCCAGGTGCACATCCGTATGTCGTGATCCTTATATCGTTTTCGGGTCGACATGTTTCTTTGCTCCAACGGTAGTTGGGGCCTCCAGAATCCTTGCCCCTGCCGCGGAATTATCCACGGGTGAATTTACATCTCTGTGTCAGCTTCCTGGGGTACTTTTGCTTAGACTAGCCATCATTGCATTTGATACACTTTTATCCTGTGTGTATTTCACTGGTTATTTTTTTTTTGTGGTCGTTGGTTACCGCCCACCGACCATCCTTACCTCGAGGAGTCGCTCTTTAGACGGTTGTTACGTGAAGCTAAACCTGCTGAGGTAGTATTCTAGAAAAGGAAAAAAGCTAAGTACTAAGACCATCTTATATTATCCTTTTGAACTATTCTACCATTAATTTTTAAAGAACTCCCAAAATCTTCTTCAACAAGTCCTTCCACGTATAATAAGTTAAGTTTGTTCACCAGTCGACGGTTGGACTTTTGTAAGGACTCTATTACCCTTTTTATAAATTATTGCTGCCCTGCTGGTATTTCGGCTCTTAAGGACAGACTGCTGAGCGCTTTTAAGACGATCAGTTATTTCGTTTGTAGTAATTTTGTAAGAGCGGAAAATATCGGAAGGTTTCATACCAGTGACCGAGCGAATAGTTGTGTTGTACTCCACTACACTCTGGGAAATTTTACCAGTTTGTGAGGCCAAAACCCATTTTTTGAAAGTCGCCAATTTAAAATATTTTCGAGTGCAACGCATTACCAAAAGATTGTTCTTTAATGTTGCTTACCAGAAATCACAATAAATGGCGCCACTACGAAGTTATCAGCTGATAAACACTGCTGTTGCAACTTTAAAGAACTTGCTTTTAAATTTAAAAGATTTGTTTTCAATTTGAATGTGCCCAAAAGTGAAATAATACATCAAAATTACAAATATTTTATAATGCGTTTCAATCAGTGTGGTTTGTATTATGTGTTTGTGAATGTCAAATGTAGAAATTAATCGTGCTCTCCCCTTAATAATGTAAAAGTGTAAGTAGTCTAACAAACGAAAATTTTTCATTGAGTGTCACTTTTTTAAGGGTATACAAAATGAGTCCAGAGGAGTTCATTCATGAAAAATATTGTGTGTTGTAGAGTATTATTTAATTTTTAGGACGTAACCTCAAATTTCTGATGCAGAATTGTCCGTCTGTCTGTAGTTATACGTTTCATATGCTCAGTTTCAAAGATATTGAGATGAAATTCAAAACTTAAGCTATTCTCAGTACTAGGCAAAACCAAAGTGCCACGCCCATTTTTAGGCATAGTCCCCATACTAATTTTAAAGTTTTTTTATTAAAAATGGTTTATTTATGAAGCGCTTTGCGTCAAGTACAGTAAAAGGACTTCTAATATTATCCCATGTTTTGAAAATGACCCAAGGTTGAGGTGGGATCACTATTCGGTTCCACCGAAGTTAACGTTTTTCCTTGTTTTTTTAAGTTGTTTTTCGTCGTATAGGCGTGCTACGCCCTTTTTTGTCAAATAAATACAAATTAAATATTGTTATAAAAATTTAATAAAAATAAGTATATTTTTTAAACAAAATGGACAGTCCCACGCCCACCTTTATTCTAAGTCTAATTCCTAATGGTTATTTAAGCTGAATGCAAAAAACTCAATTTAAATATTTTGCTTCGTTTTTGAGTTATTAATTTTGGCCTCACAAACTGCTCAAATTTCCCATAGTGCACTGTAGCCAATAGTACCAAATCCGATGTTTCATAAATATCCCGGTCGACTTTCAAGCATCTTGCTATCTCACCCAGAGTATTGTGGAATCTTTCCACCTGTCCGTTCGTAGTACTATTCAGTGGAGGGGCATGTACAATATCTATATCAAAGTTATATGTCAAACAACCCCTAATAGTTCCCGAATTGAGGGATCGCTCGTTATCGCAATATATGGTTTTCACAGCTGGTAAGATGTTCACCAATAAAAACTGTAGTTCTTTAACATCAATCATAGTCCGAGAAGTAATCGCCTGTACTACGACGAACTTTGAGAACATGTCTATGCAAGTCAAAAAATGAAACGAATTTGTTGAGTAAATGTCGATGTGAAGGATTTCCCCGACGCTTCCTTGAGTGGGAGTCTCACCAATTGGATGCTTGGTGGGGTGTCTATCGCATTTCGCTTTAGAGCAAACACGACAAGTAGTAGTCATTTCCTTGGCAATTTTTTCCATTTTAAGAAAGGAGTAAGCATATGGGTGGTAAAGAAGAGTTTGCTCTTAAGCAGCGCGACGCGCTCTATCGTGCTCTGGATTGCCAATCATTAATTGCTCATTAGGATCAAAAATATCTGTTACGAGTTTAGTTACGAGTTGAGTTTAGTTACGGAAAGTAACCCGTGGTAATGATCCAATGATTGTGTTGAATAAGAGCCAAGGTATGAAGGCAGTAAATTGCGTTTACTCCTTCTAATTTGACTACCTCTTGTAGTGTTGCAATTAAGTTTTTTAAGTTCGTGAAGAACCAGTGTTCTCTTAGAGGGCCCTGCTCCGACTCCAAACCAATTGATTTTGGTAGCAATTAACTGGTTTGTTGACCGTCTCAATCATGAGCGACTCCGTACTATGAACCGTCGCTACATCCGAGTCCCGTTCTATGAATATTGGATTCATAAACTGTCGTTACAAAGCGTCCGCGACGAACGGATTCCGCAAAAGTTAGAGGTTTATGATTAGTGTAAATGATTAAGTCTTTCACACTACACAAATAATGTCTGAGCGTACGTAGTGCCCAGACTATTAACAAAAATTCTCGTTCATTAGTTGCGAAATTTTCTTCCGTTTTTTAAGGTTTTAGAGATTATTGTAATTGCGATAAAACCGCGCCTAGGGCGTCTCAGCTGTCGTGGGGCATATACGTGTTTTTTCAAATCGCTCCGTGCTTTAGCTAATTTAATCAGTAAATTCATTCACAAAAAAAATAAATATTTAAAAGAAAGAGTGTTTAATTAAATATATTAAATATTATTACTACAAGGCTAAAAAAAAAATGAATAAAAACAAAAATAATTATCAACAAGGAAAATCGTCAGCTTCCGCGGAACCAAAGCTCATATACCCGCCAAACGAATCTTGGAATAGTTTATTTATTATCAATGCCTAAGGTACAATTTGGAGAAGGGGCGAGTGGGGAGTCAATAGTTCGATATAATCAAAGTTTAGACACAATAATATGGTCAAATTTTAAGCTAGAAACAGATTAACAAACATTTTCTTTTACAAAAAATGGGAGGTAAGTTAATATGGGTGGTAAAGGTGGTGTGCAAATAGGATGATATTATATATGTTTTTACCTTATTTGGTGTGAATAAACTCATATATATTACCTATTTTCATTAAAAAAAAATCGAAAATGGGCGGTAAGTTTGTATAGATGCTATACCTTAAAATGGGCGTGACACCTTTTTCTTTTCATTGGCTGACATAAGAAGTGTTTTCTCTCATACAAAAATTCAAAAATGGGCGGTACATTTGTATGGGCGGTATATCTAAAAATGGGCATGGGCAATTTCGAGTGAATACATTCAAAAATAATTACTATTTTTATATATACAAAAAATCAAGAAAAAAGTTAACTTCGGTTGGACCGAAGTTTATACTATATACCTGTTACACATCATTTGACGTTGATAGACCTTCGTGTGCAGCATTTGTATTAAATATTATTTCAAAATACTAAACAAATTAAATATACTCTTAAAAATTTAGGAATTCGGGGTCCGATTTGGACAAATTTAAACTGAAGATTTGGCATGGTATAAGAAACATTTTAACCATATTTGAAGCCATTCGCTTTATAAATAGATTTTTTCATATAAGAACTTGAAAAAATGTTGTACTTTTGTATGGGAGCTATACCTAAAAGTGGGCGTGGCACATTGATTTTAACATAGAAACTACACAGGACCTAGAAAAGCTTAAGTTTAAAATTTCAGCCCAATATCTTTAAAACTGAGCGAATAAATCGCGCAGCAACACACAGACAGACGGACATGGCTAAATCGATTCGTCTCGAGGTGATCAAGAATATATATACTTTATAGGGTCTACGATACCTCCATTAATGCGTTACAAACTTTCCGACAAACTGAATATTTACACTAGTGTAACAGGTATAAAAAACCAGTAAGTTTATATGGGGGCTACACATAAAAAGGGGCGCGGGGCCTATTCGCAGCCGAGAAAAGCTTAAGTTTCAAATTTCAGCTTGCTATCTATTATATTTTTTTTTTTTTTTAATTATTTGTTTATGTTGAGTATTTCACTGAAGAAACTTATTTGTGAAATCTAAAAACGTGACAAGTATTAGCTTTAAGTATTAAAAGTTTTGTTACTATTGGAATCTATTACCGCGTAGGTAGATCATCTGGGTGGAGTCTCTTAAGGCGCCTTCTGCATATGTTGACAGCGAGAGTCGAAGCCAATGGGTTAATGTGATCACGTAGACGATCATTATACCTGGAGCTGTGTCGATTTATTTCATCAAAGACTGATGGTACATTTAAGTCTTTTCTTATGACTGTGTTGTGAACATACCACGGCGCATTGCAGATATAGCGCAAAGTTTTATTTTGCATTGTTAGTACACGTTCAATTTGTGTTTTCGAAGCGGTGCCCCATATTTGTAGTCCATATCTCCATGAAGGCGCAATAACCATTTTATATATGAGCAACTTATTGCTTAGGCGCAGTTTTCTCGATGGACGTAGAAGCCAGTTAAGTTTTTTTCAGTTTAGATCGGCAAGTACCGATTATCATTGTTATGTGTTTGTCCAAGTAAGTCGTTTGTCCAATACCATCCCCAAGTATTTAACGAAGTTAGCCTGAGGTATATTTGCGTTGTTGAATGTGATTGCGGGGCATGTGCCTCTTTTCAGCGTGAAGGTGCAGTAGGAAGATTTTGAGCTATTTATTTTAATGTAAAAAAATAAAATTGTAAGGTTTTAAATAAGTTTGAAGTGGATTTAAAAAGTTTTAAAATTCATGTAGAAAAACACCAAACAAATTTTTAAACCTTTTTTTTCTGTGTGCTAATTCATATTTTTTATTTTCGTCACAATATAATGAAAGCTTATTATTTTACCTTTATTTTATCCATTTAAAGTATTATTAAAAACAATTGAAACTGAGAAACCGCTATGCACATAGGATAGAAAACGTGCAGCGTAACACTCTTTTTGACGATATCTCGAGAACTAAAAGACCCTCCGTCGATTTTTTTTAAATAAAGGTAAAATAATAAGCTTACATTATATTCTGACGAAAATAAAAAATATGAATTAGCACACAGAGAAAAAAAGGTTTAAAATTTTTTTGTGTGTTTTTCTATTGGGTGCACAACTAAATAATTTCGTATTTTTTTGTTAAAAAAACCATTTATTTAAGTATGAAAGTGAAAAATATTTTATTCAAAATATTGTCCATCGGAAGCGGTTACTTTTTCCCATCTTTCAGGCAATTTATGGATTCCATCCCAAAAAAACTTCTCATCTTTTGCGCCGAGAAAATCATCAAGCCATTTTTTAATACCTTCAACATTGGTGAACCGTATTCCAGAAAGGTGATTCTGCATCGACCGAACCAAGTGGTAATCAGAAGGAGCTTTGTCTGGGCTATAAGGCGGGTGAGGTAGAATTTCCCATCCAGCATTTTCCAAATAATTTTTGACCGGTACTGCAACATGTGGCCGAGCATTGTCATGATGGAAAATCAATTTTTCGTGTCTGGTCGCCCATTCTGGCCGTTTTACGGCTATTGCTTGCTTCAAACGTATCAATTGTTGCCTGTATAGCTCTCCCGTGATTGTTTGGCCCGATTTTAACAGCTCATAGTACAGCACACCCTTCTGATCCCACCAAATACAGAGCATTACCTTCAAACCATGAATATTCGGCTTTGGTGTCGATTTGGCTGGTTGGCCTGGCTTCACATATGATCTTTTACGCTTAGGGTTGTCGTAATGAATCCACTTTTCATCGCCAGTGACAATACGATGCAAAAACGATTTCTTTTTGTGGCGATTAAGCAGCATTTTAGACATGCAAAATCGTCTCCCCGCAAATGCTGTTTTGTTGGAACGTAACTTGACATTTTGACTGTAATAAAAAAAAATTTGTGTGTTTACTAATATTCACTGTGACATATCAAATGTTCTTGATTTTTTGGCGCTCTTTAACATAGAATAGCTGTCACTGTCAAAATATTGACTACATAAATAGATATGAGGTTAGTAACAAATACGAAGTTATTTAGTTGTTTAAAGTTTTTAAATCCACTTTTTATTTATTCAAAACCTTACAATTTTCTCTAGACGCCCTATAAATTTCATTGAAATTGGCTAAAAACTCTTTAAATTAAAAGAATTTGAAAAAATAAAGGGCCAAAAATCAAAAGTGACGTAATTCCTAAAATTTTGAAAATTTATAAAAAATACTTGACTGAGCTATTACTACCCCTACTACAAATTGACCAACTTTGAACAAAATCAAAAACTCGACTTGCAACTTTGATCTTTTCCTGCTTCAATTCGAAATCAAATGGAGAATAAACGAGGACTTAGGAAAATTTGGCAAACTTCTAGATGTCCCGAAGATAAAAAAAAGACTTAAGCGGGCAATAAGGGATATAAAAGTAAAACTTAAACAGAATAAGAATAAAAATAAAGAAAATTATGTGGCTAGTTTAAAGCCAACCAGAGACACAAATTTTACCCTATAGAAGGCCTCTAAAAAAAAAACTCAGAATATCGACAACCTTTACCGCACCATTAAGGAAAGCAGATGGTACTTGGGCTAAAACAGTACGTGAAAAATCGAACTACTAGCTGACTTTTATGAAAATGCCTTCTCAAATGACACGCAAACCTGTTATAATAGTCCAGAAACTTGTTCAAGCAACTAACAAAACATCAAAATTAGATATGTAACTACTAAGGAAATTAAAAATATTATCGACAATATCAAGGCTAACCAGACACCCGACTATGACATGATAACTGGAAAATTGCTTAAAGAACTTCCTATAAATGCTATTTATTATCTGTGGAATATGTTTAACGCAATAATAAAATACAAATATTTCCCTAAGACGTGGAAGGTAGCAGAGGTCATATCTATTCCAAAACCTGGTAAAGATGCCACAAGTGCAGCGTCTTACCGTCCGATAAGCCTTCTTCCAATATTATCGAAAGTTTTTAAAAAACATATTCCTTAATAGACCTGCCATCCATCCTTGATAATAGCTACATTATACCTGACCATCAGTTTGGGTTTCGGAAACATCACTCAAACGTTAAACAAATTCATACAGTAGTTAATAAAATTTCTAGAGATCTAGAAGATAAAAATTATTGTATTGAAATCTTTCTTGATGTAGAAAAAGCATTCGACAAGGTATGGCACATTGGTCTATTGTTTAAATTAAAAAAACTACTTCCACCAGACTTTTACCACATGCTTAAAAGTTACATATCTGATCGACACTTCTATGTAAAAGTTAAAGACGCTCACTCTACAATAAGGCCAATTAAAGCAGGTATACCTCGAAGGTAGCGTTCTTGGACCGCTCTTATACGTCCTTTTTACACAAGACTTACTTATCCCAATAGAACCCTCTTCGATGATTTCAACTTTCACAGCTGACACAATTCTTTTTATTAACATAAAGATTTAGCTACAACCTCTAAAAGTTAGCTCAAATCATACTTGAAAGCACCAAGAAATGGTTTGATAAATGGGCCATAAAAATTAACGAAAAAAGCTGCACAAGTTATCTTTACAACCAAAAGAGTTTTCATGCCCATTCCTTTAAAAATAAATAATGTTGACATACATATTGAAATATCGGCCAAATACTTGGGAATTCACTTAAACAATAAACGGACTTTGAAGTTACACATGGAAAAAAAACGAAATCATATAAATGAGAAATGTCGTCAACTGAGCTGGCTTATGAACAAAAAATCGAAGCTCTCTATGAGCAATAAACTTCTATTGTATAAAAGCATCATAAAACCCATTTGTACATACGGCCTTCAAGTTTAAGGTACATCTAAAACATCAAACATCAATATAATACAACGGCAGCAGTCAAAAATACTTCGACAAATTACAAGAGCGGAATGGTATATTTCTAACGCAGATATACACAGAGATCTCAAAATTTACATAGTTAAAGAAGAAATAGTAGCAGTTAGCAGAAGTTACCACACCAGAATCCTGTCACATTCAAACAACGAGATGAGTAACGTACCCATACTTGAGTTAACTACAAGACGAAGTCTAAAAATGATCCGACAAGCTGACTAGGCATGCTATCAATAAACGCCTACTTATTTACTTAAGACATTGTTATTCGTGATAACTTCTTCGTAGATTTTATTTGGTTTTATTTAAAGAAATTGTTCACCTAAATTAATTTTATTCCTTTATCGATATTATAAAATGTTCAAAATGTTATAGACAGATGTTTAAATTTATTCATAGGAAGAAAAAACGGTGTACGAAGATGCATCTGTCATGAGATGAAAAGGTGTAGGATATCATGACATCCTCTGATTGTAAGATCTGGTTTAGTTTCTCAAAAGCATTGACTTGGTTATGATTAAAAGATATCTTGATTTGTTTTTTTTTTTTTTTTTTGATTGGGCAGCTGCCCTGCCATTTTTACCTCTAAGAATTTGGTGAACGGTAATTGACAAACCTCGTTCAGTCTACCCAAATATATTCGAATGTTCTAACATATATTGTGTATTCGTCCGGCGAACTTTCTGCATAGTTAAGGGCGCGGATAATAGAAGCCTTTAACAAACCCTGTCTTCGTACTTATGCTCTCAATTCGAACGCCATGTTGCTATGTTCTTCGATGAATATGTGTAAATTGCTACTTACTGTGTATACTAACCACGTGTAATGCATTTGATATTGAATATGCCGCCGCGTTGCTTAAACGTTTCGGCAACTTCCACAATGTACAGAAAAATTATTATCTAATCCTCGATATTGTAGCAAAAATGAAGTTGCAGAATCCGGTAAACCACTCTATAGGTCCTCTGGCTTAGTGATAGATGTCCTACAAAAACATATAGTTTTTACGAGACTCGATACGAAATTGTAAATGACAATCCATGTGCATGCGACGGCCACAAGGTTAGGTTATTAGCACAAAATGTCTAGCAATTTACATTGACAACAGTGTTTTGTTAGACAGTGCAATCAGATGTAGCTATTGTGTAATTAATGTAGTATGCGTAAATATACAGCTGCTTAATATGTAACAAGAAAAAAGGTTAACTTCGGCGGAACCGAAGCTCTTATACTCGCCAAACGAATCTTGGAATAGTTTATTTATTATTATCAGTGGCTAAGGTAATATTTGGTGAAGGTGTGGGTGGGAGTCAATAGTCCGATATAATCAAAGTTTAGACACAATAATATGGTAAAATTTTAAGCTAAGGTCAGATAAACAAACATTTTCTTTGAAAAAATCGAAAAATGGGAGGTAAGTTAACATAATATGGGGGATATATGTTATAGTGGGCCGATCCTTATAATATAGGTGATGTGCAAATAGGATGATATTAGATATGTTTTTACCCAATTTAAAGAATAAATTCATGTATATTACCTATTTTCATAAAAATATTCGAAAATGGGCGGTAAGTTTGTATGGGGACTATGTCTAAAAATGGACATTTGTTTCTTGATATTGAATGAAATTAGAAGTGTTTTTATCCAATTTCGAGTGAATACATTCATAAAAAATTACTATTTTTATACTATAATTCAAACAAACTGTAAGTTTGTATGGGAGCTACACCTAAAAATTGGCGTGGCACTCTCATTTTCGAACTTAACATATTCGTTGCCGAGAAAGGGTTAAGTTCCAAATTTCACCTTAATATCTTTATATCTTCAACGAAAAGATGCATATAAGTATACAGACAGACAGACGGACATGGCTAGATCGATTCGTCTCGTCGAGCTGATCAAGAATATATATACTTTATAGGGTCTACGATGTCTCCTTCAATGCGTTACAAACTTTCAGACAAACTGAATATACCCTTCACACTATGTGTGGCGGGTATAAAAATCAAGTAAATTCCTCCACAGGGGCTATACCTAAACTTTTTCTTGGTCCTACCCTTTCTGCTATATTTTATTGGGACCATCATAGGCATAATTTATTCTAGATTAAGACTTCCGCAAAAACCCAACAGCTTGGGGTAAATTTGTATGGGGGGTACCTTTTAATTTGGGCTAGAGAAAACCCGTTTACAAGTGAATAATTGACGAGCCATGAGAGTCTTAGTTTCAAATATAGTAGCTCTCCCTTTTATAGTCTCCGAGATAATTGTTTTTATACGGCAGACAGCATGACAGAAAGACGGACATAGGTAGTTCGAATCTCCTTTCAACGGTGATCAAGTATATAAAGACTTTATAATAAATATTTTTTTTCATATAAATACTCAAAAATTGGTGGTATTTTTTTATAAGGAATATATGCTATAGTGATCCCTCCTCAACCATGGGTCTCTAAGTTTTTTTAATAAAGGATCCATTTTTCACATTAACACTCAAAAATTGGTGGCGGATTTGTATGCGGGCTGTATGCTATAGTGGTCCCACCTCAACCATGGATCCTTTTCTAATATGGAATGCTATTAGAAGTATTTTTACCGTATTAAAAACAAATCGTTTCATAAAAAGTCAAATTTTTCATATAAAAACCAAAAACATTAAAGAAGATTTGTATGGGGGCTATATGTTTTAGTAGTTCCACCTCAAAGTCCTTTTCGTAAGATGGCTTGCTATTACAAGTGTGTAAATAAACCATTCTCATTAAAAAAAATTCCAAAATTTGAATGGGGACTATGTCTGAAAATGGGCGAGGCAGTTTGAGAAAAGCTTCGAGTTTCAGTCCAATATCTTTAAATCTGTAAATGAAACCTGTAGCAACAGACAGAAGGACGGCCAAATGGACATAACAAGATTGACTCGTCTCGTCCAGCTCACCAAAACAGATTGAAAGACGGGTAGGTGGACATGGTTAGATTGACTCGTCTCGCCACTCCACTGCTTCCTTTCCAACGAAGAATAGCATTTATAACCACAATAACAAGTCATAAGACAGCTTTGGCACCAAGAACAACAACTATATACTTATCAACTGCCTCGAATACGGCATCTAAATCCTCTTTGGTCCGACAATTCAAAAATCACCTCATATTGAAATACAGTATATTACCAACAATAACATAATTTTTCTTTCGACTTCTATAATTGTTTTACCAGAAACCGTAAACTATCCAAAAATAAGAAGAAGAAATAGAGAAACAAATTCTCCAAATAAATAAAAACAATAAAAGCAAAACATGAACAATCAAGAAAAACTTTAACTTCGGTGGAACCGAAACTTAAATACCCGTCACATGAATCTTTAATAAGTTTTTGTTTGACCATCACCGGCTTAGATAGAATTTCGAGATAGTATGGATGGGCTTCAATGGTCTGATAAAACCCAAGCTTAGACATAACATCAAAATACAATCTAAAAATGCAGATATAACTTTAGTTATACCTGGTACCCAAAGGGTAAAAGGGTATATTAAGTTTGTGCAAACGTATGTAACAGGTAGAAGGAGGCGTCGTAGACCCCATAAAGTACATATATTCTTGATCAGCCATATCCGTCTGTCTGTATGTCAATCTGTTTATTCTAACCCGATATATTCGGAGAGTACTGGAGTAATTTAACCAAAATTCGAAACTTAAGCTTTTCTTGGCAACGTCTAAGTAAGGTTCGAAAATGAAAGTGCCACGCCCTTTTTAGGTATAGCCCCCATATAAAGTTACCTCCTATTTTCGAATTTTTGTTTACTCGCTTACTCTATGTGTAGTGGGAATATAATCCAAAGAATAAATCATTAACAACATTACAAAATTATCAACATATAGGCACTTGTAGTGAAGGTATTAAAAAAGATACAAGGTGCCACGCCCACTTTTAGACAGCCCCCATACAAACTTACCATTTTTTTAGATTTTTTTGTATGAAATTAGTTATTATTTATGAATGTTTTGACTACAATTCGGGTAAAACACTTTTAATCCAATATCCATCCATCCAATATCAGAGAAAAGGTGCCACGCTCATTTTTAGATATAGCCCCCCATGCAAACTTACCATTTTTTTCGATTTTTTTATATGAAAATTGTTATTATTTGTAAATGTATTTACTACAAATATGGCTAAAAGCACTTCTAATGACATTCAATTTCAAAGGAAAGTTGCCACGCCCATTTTTTTATATGGCCCCCATACAAACCAAGCGCCCATTTTTCAGATTTTGTATGAAAATAGTTCTTATTTATGGATATATTCAATCCAATCTTTGTAAAATCACTTCTACTGTTATCCTATGAATATGCTTGCGATATGACAAGGATCGAGCCACTACACAATATAGACCCATGCAAACTCACCTTCTATTTTTTTAATTTTTCAAGAAAATGAATAAAGTTTCGTGTGGCGGGTATTTGAGCTTCGGTGCTTCCGAAGTTAACGTTGTTGCTTGTTTTTTTTTTTTGCTGAAAGCGCAAGTCAAATTTTTTAAATTTTGAATTTAAAAAATCGAAGTTAAAGTTTAAAAAAAAAAAAACAAAACAAAACAAAAATCAGCAGTAATTACATTAAAAAAATATAAAGGAAAAACATGAAAATGTGGAAGATATAGCGCCTAAAGTAAAATTAGACATATATAATATATAATATTTATTTAAGTTTTATATCAGCGTTAACAGTGTCAAATGTATGGCTTCCCTAAAAACGCTTAACAAATATAAAAAACATACACATATATAACTTATTGTCCCATTGGGAGCCATACACACTTAATGAGACAATAGATATGATAGGAAACAAGCCAGGGATGAACACTGGTTTTAAAGGCAGGGATTGCTACAGGCCAAATTATTAATAGAGGGATTCAACTCTAAGGTTACCAAAGCATTAGTTAGGCTGGACAGAACCCAGCTAAGGATCATGATAGGACTCCTGTAGACTTAGGAAACATCTGCATGTAATGGGTGTACCAAGTACACAACCGAGCGGAAATACAACTAAGCTCAAAAATCGAAACTCAAATAGAAACACACACAGTAATAAATGGTTTCCGAACGAACGATTATTGGTTCATCAACAAAAGAGTTCCAAAAAGAAAACAGATATTTATTATCCCTTGGAAAAAAGCTTGCGTTACCAGTCACTAGCAAAAGTCTCTCACCTCTAAATTTAAAATCCGATGTTGAACAAGGTATCCAAACTTTATATATATACATAAATATATATAAATGGCACTACAGCCGATTGTCGGCTTTGGCATCACATAAGATTCGGCACCAGCAGTTGTAATCCAGTGCCTCATTATACCATCTTGAATCATTTGTTTGAAATTTTATCTTAAAAATTTAGAAATTCGCGGTCCGATTTGAACCAATTTTAAACTGAAGATTGGGCATGGTATAAGAAGCATTTGTACCATATTTGAAGCCATTCGCTTTATAAATACATTTTTTTCTTATAAGAACTTGACCGAATGTTGTACTTTTGTATGGGAGCTATGCCTAAAAGTGGGCGTGGAACTTTGATTTTAACATAGAAAGTACACAGGTCCTAGAAAAGCTTAAGTTTAAATTTTCAGTCCACTATCTTTAAAACTGAGCGAATAAATAGCGCAGCAACAGACAGACAGGCAGACGGATAGACGGACAAATGCTGATAACTTAAGATAAGGAAAAGTTTCGATTTTGATTTAAATCCCATTTTCACTTTTTATACCCATTTTAGTCATACCTGTCGCTCCTTCTAGAGCACCGTGTGCAATTAAATTTTGGTAAAATCAATTCCAATGTCCACCTAAGTGAACACTATCAAATTTAACCAAATTCATCTTGAAATTTAATCTAAGCTAGTGAACATATGAACTATTAAAAGTGTTATGTAACGGGTAGCTTCGATTCCACCGAAATTAACGTTTTTTCTTGTTTTTACCTATTTTTATACAAATATTAGAAAATGGGCGGTAGATTTGTATGCGAGCTATCCTTTAAAATTAGCGTGGCACCTTAATTCTGACATATAAACTGCCTAGGACCAAAAAAAAGCTTAAATTTAGGTTAATATCTTAAAAATATTGTAAGTGAAACGCATCGCAACACACGGACAGACAGACGGACGTGGCTAATTTGATTCGTCTCATCGAGCTGATCAATAATATGTATACTTTTATAGGGTCTCCGATGCCTCCTTTAGTGCGTTACAAACTTTAAGACAAACTGAATATACCCGTTTCCACTATTTGTAACGAGTATAAAAATCTGTATTTATCGCTTCTCACAGTGAGGTAAAAAAAGTAGCCGTGGACAAATTGTTTTCGAGAGCGCAATTCTTAACCGATTTTTTATATTTATACCTGTTACACTAGTGTAAACAGGTATATTCAGTTTGTCGGAAAGTTTGTAACTCATTAAAGGAGGCATCGGAAACCCCATAAAGTATATATATTATTGATCTGCTCGATGAGACGAGTCAATTTGGCCATGTCCGTCTGTCTGTCTGTCCGTCCGTCTGTTTGTTGCTGCACAATTTATTCGCTCAGTTTTAAAGATATTAAGCTGAAAATTTAAACTTAAGCTTTTCTAGGTCCTGTGTACTTTCTATGTTTAAATCAATGTGCCACGCCCACTTTTAGGTATAGCTCCCATACAAAAGTACAACATTTCAAATGGCTTCAAATATAGTACAAATGCTTCTTATATCATGCCAAATCTTCAGTTTAAAATTGGTTCAAATCGGACCGCGAATTTCTAAATTTTTAAGAATATTTTCATTTTTTTACTATTTTAAGATAAAATTTAATACAAATGCTGCACACGAAGATCTATCCACTTTAAATGATGTGTAACAGGTATATAAGCTTCGGTCCAACCGAAGTTAACTTTTTTCTTGTTTTTTGTTCTTTATGTATAAGCAAATTGTGTGTTTTAACTTTTTTTCCTGTTCTTTTTGTTTTCATAATTTTGATAACGAAGATCGATGTAGAAGCTTAAAAAAGTTTCAATATTTTAATAAAAACAAGAAAGAACGCTGAAGTCGAGTATGCTCGACTGCAAGATACCCTGTACCCAATTTTTATGTACCTTAAATTAAGTCCTATTTTTGTATATACCTTATTGTATTGAATTTTCAAACAAAAACTTGAAAAATTGTTTAAGTTTATATGGGGGCTATACCTAAAATTTTGTTGGTCCTAACCCTATTGGGATATTTTATTGGGACTATCCGTACATAATTTATACTAAGTTTGAACTTCCTACAATAAAAAACAATGACGTTTTTATGCAAAAACCTAAAATTTTGGGGTATATTTGTATGGGGGGCTATACCTAAAATTTTATTGTTCCTACCCATATTGGGATATTTTCTTGGGACAATCATAGACATAATTAATACTTAGTTTGAACTTCCTACAATAAAAAACAATGACGTTTTTATGCAAAAACCCAAAATTTTGGGGTACATTTGTATGGGGGTACCCCTTAAAAATAGGTCTAAAAAAACCGTTTGCATGTGAACATTTGACGGATCAATAGAGTCTAAGTTTCAAATATGGTGGCCCTATCTCTTATAGTCTCCGAGATAATCTCTCTCATACGGCAGACAGCAGGACGGACAGGCGGACGGACAGACAGACATAGCTAGTTCGACTCCCCTTCCAATGCTGGTCAAGAATATATATACTTTATAGGGTCTATCTTGCCTCCTTCTGTCTGTTACATACATTCGCACAAACTTAATATACCCTTTTACCCTTTGGGTACAGGGTATAATACACAGCCAAACAAAATAAATATGTATTATAAAGGGTGATTTTTTAAGAGCTTGAGAACTTTAAAAAAAAAAAAAAAACGCATAAAATTTGCAAAATCTCATCGGTTCTTTATTTGAAACGTTAGATTGGTCCATGACATTTACTTTTTGAAGATAATTTCATTTAAATGTTGACCGCGGCTGCGTCTTAGGTGGTCCATTCGGAAAGTCCAATTTTGGGCAACTTTTTCGAGCATTTCGGCCGGAATAGCCCGAATTTCTTCGGAAATGTTGTCTTCCAAAGCTGGAATAGTTGCTGGCTTATTTCTGTAGACTTTAGACTTGACGTAGCCCCACAAAAAAATAGTCTAAAGGCGACAAATCGCATGATTTTGGTGGCCAACTTACCGGTCCATTTCTTGAGATGAATTGTTCTCCGAAGTTTTCCCTCAAAATGGCCATAGAATCGCGAGCTGTGTGGCATGTAGCGCCATCTTGTTGAAACCACATGTCAACCAAGTTCAGTTCTTCCATTTTTGGCAACAAAAAGTTTGTTAGCATCGAACGATAGCGATCGCCATTCACCGTAACGTTGCGTCCAACAGCATCTTTGAAAAAATACGGTCCAATGATTCCACCAGCGTACAAACCACACCAAACAGTGCATTTTTCGGGATGCATGGGCAGTTCTTGAACGGCTTCTGGTTGCTCTTCACTCCAAATGCGGCAATTTTGCTTATTTACGTAGCCATCCAACCAGAAATGAGCCTCATCGCTGAACAAAATTTGTCGATAAAAAAGCGGATTTTCGCATTTCGAACCGAACACTGATTTTGGTAATAAAATTCAATGATTTGCAAGCGTTGCTCGTTAGTAAGTCTATTCATGATGAAATGTCAAAGTATACTGAGCATCTTTCTCTTTGACACCTTGTCTGAATCCCGCGTGATCTGTCAAATACTAATGCATGAAAATCCTAACCTCAAAAAAATCACCCGTTATGTATTATATATATTTTACGTCGTTTAATCCGAATCTGAAGTCAGATTGTCAAAGTTTTCATTCTAACCTCAAAAAACGATTTTTTTTGGTATACACCCACTCAAAAAATTCAAGACTCAGATTCGATTCAGCGACCCAAAATACATACAAAATACAATGTTAGCAAGTGTTTTATTACAGCTGACTACATAAGAGATTAGGGATGCGCGGGGTGAATGGTAAAAAAACCTTGTGTCAAATTTTTACTCAAATACCCGCCGAACGAAACTTTTATTAGTTTATGTACGATCACCAGTGACGTAGATTATATTCCACAAAGGAGTTGTGTGGGGACAACTCATGTTGGGCCTCAAATTAGAGGCATGTGTGTATATGTAAAATTTTAAGCTAAAAATGCATAATTTTCTTGGAAAAATATCGGTAGCATATTTAAAGGGCGACATTAGAAGTGATTTTATCTAGATTGAAGTTAATATATTCATAAATAAGAATTACTTTCATACAAAAAACCTAAAACGGGCGCTAGGTTTGTATGGGGGCTATACTAAAAGTGGACGTGACACCTCGCTTTTGATATTGGGTGCCTTTATAAGTCTTTTTTACCCAATCTGTAGTAAATACATTAAAAAATAATAACTATTTTTATACAAAAGAAGGAAAAGCGTGGTAACTGCCACGCCCTATATCTAAAATTGGGCGTTACACCTTGGTTTTGACATACAAACTGGATCAAATAAAGCCTAAGTTCATCTTTTAAACATTCCGTGAAAAACGCATTGCAACAAGCAGACACACGGACAAGGCTAAATCTATTCGTCCCGACGAGGCAATCAATAATATATATACTTTATGGGGTTTCCGATGCCTTCTTTAATGCGTTACAAACATTCCGACAAACTGATAATACCCTTCATACTATGTGTGGCGGGTATAAAAAATTAATATAAACAAGGAAAAACGTTAACTTCAGTAGAACCGAAGCTTAAATTCCCGTCACACGATGATAAGACTATCTTTTCTTGAAATTGCTTCATAATTAACGAATATTTCAGAATATTAGAAGTGTTGTTACTGTATGTGGCACTAATTGCTTCAAAAATAAACCCTTTTTTTAGTAAAAAAAAAAAACTTAAAAATTTGTATTAGGGCTATGCCTTCAAATGGGCGTGGCAATTTGGTTTCACCACTTTAGCTGCTTAGGACTGAGAGTAGGTGAAGTTTTGAATTTTATCTCAATATCTTCAGAGCTGAGCAAATGAAACTTGTAACTACAGACAGACAGACAGATAGACGGACAGACGGACATGGCTAGATCGATTCGTCTCATCGAGCTGATAAAAAATATATATACTTTATGGGGTCTACGGTATCTCCTTTTATGCGTTACAAACTTTTTTTACAAACTTAATATACCCTTTCAAAATATGTGTCAAGGGTATTAGTTAGCTTTAGAAAAAAAGAATATCTAAAGCCAAACTCACCCACAATTGGTATTTGGCACAAAAGAAAATAAAACGCAATTATGTTGTTTTAATTGTTTTTCTTTATATTTTTATACCCGTTACACAAAGTGTAAACGGGTATATTCAGTTTGTCCGAAAGTTTGCAACGCATTGAAGGAGACATCGGAGACCCCATAAGGTATATATATTATTGATCAGCTCGATGAGACGAATCGATTTAGCCATGTCCGTCTGTCTGTCTGTCCGTCTGTCTGTCTGTTGCGATGGCTGTTACTCGAAAAGTTTTAAAGATATTGACCTGAAATTCGAAACTTAAGCTTTTTGTGCTCCTAGTTACTTTGTATACCAGAACCAAGGTGCCACGCCCATTTTAAGATATAGCCCCCATACTAACTTACCACTTTTTTCGATTTTTTGTATGAAAATAGTTATTATTTATGAATGCTTTTACTACAATGTAGGGTAAAAATACTTCTAATGGCATCCAATATCAAAAGAATATTGCCACGCCCATTTTCAGATTTAGCCCCCATACAAACTTACCACTTTTTTCGATTTTTTGTATGAAAATACGTATTATTTATGAATATATTTAAACCAAATAGGGTAAGAACACTTTTTAGGTCATCCAATGTCAAATCTAAGGCGCCACGCCCATTTTTATGTATAGCCTCCATACAAACTAACCGCCCATTTTCGAGTTTTTATATGAAAACATTTACTATTTCTAAATGAATTCAATTAAATTTGGTAAAATCAATTCCAATGTCCACCTAAGTGAACACTTTCGATATGGTAAGGATCGGGCAAATATAACATAAGGCCTCCATACAAATTTGACCAAATTCATCATGAAATTTAATCTAAGCACCTGGTGAACATATAAACTATTAAAAGTGTTGTGTAACGGGTATTTCAGCTTCGGTTCTACCGAAGTTAACGTTTTTTTGTTTTAATGTTATGACATCTGATTTTTATACCACAAATAGTTCAAAGGGTATATTTAGTTTGTTTTTATTTTGTTTTTTTTTTTTACTTTAATTTTTATGAATGTAATTTGTATGAAAATGTAAATGTATTCACTATTGACAACTAAAGCCGGTATGGACCTACGGTATCCCAATTTGGGGCACTGCCAGCAGAAGTAACTGTTCTATTATTCAAATATTTCAAAACAAGGCGCTGAGGATTATGTCAAACGCTCACGTGTTCCACACCAACAAAGAGATACACGAAGAACTCGGGGTACCTTGGGTGTACCAAGAAATAACAAGATTTAGCACCTCTTATGTATATCGGCTCGACATGCATACCAACACCCTCGCCATCAACCTTCTCGACAACAGCTCCAGTATAAGAAGGCTCAAAAGGCTCGATCTCCCTCATGGGATGCAATAACTCATCTTTATTATACCCTGTACCCAAAGGGTAAAAGGGTATATTAAGTTTGTGCGAATGTATGTAACAGGCAGAAGGAGGCAAGATAGACCCTATAAAGTATATATATTCTTGACCAGCATTGGAAGGGGAGTCAAACTAGCTATGTCTGTCTGTCCGTCCGTCCTGCTGTCTGCCGTATGACTCTCCTAAGCCGTCAGGTGTTCACTTGCAAACGGTTTTGCTCTAGACCCATTTAAGGGGTACCCCCATACAAATGTACCCCAATATTTTGGGTTTTTGCATAAAAACGTCATTGTTTTTTATTCTAGGAAGTTCAAATTTGGTATTAATTATGTCTATGATAGTCCCTGATTTTTTTAAATTTTTGTATTAAAATTCAATTCAATGAGTTATGGTAGTAAGATACAACTTAACTTAAGGTACATTAAGATTGGGTACAGGGTATCTTGCAGTCGAGCATACTCGACTTCAGCGTTCTTTCGTGTTTTTACTTTTTGTTTATTTTCTTTTCCCATCCCCATCCATTATTCCTTATCCATAATGGCTCCGCCAACGCATTGTCAACTGTTCTATACCCAAGCAACTTGCTGATTGTCTTTTAAGGATAGATTGCAAATAAATCTATCCGCTATAAAAAAAAAAATACAAATAAAAACAAAAAAACTATTGTCAACAGTTTGTTGGTCATCTAATTTCAAAACCAAGGTACTACGCCCGTTTTACATACAAATATACTGCACATTTTCGATGTTTTGTATGTATTTACTTCCAATTCCCACTGAACCAAAAAGCGAGCATCAAGCGAGAGTATCGCAAAACTATCGCACTCGATCTCGAAAACGAAAAAAGAAACGAAGGTGTCGCAAAACTTTCGCGCTCGAGCTCGAATATGATATATAAAGCGAGCGTTGAGCGATAGTATCGCAAAAGTATCGCACTCGAACTCGAATATGATATATAAAGCGAGCGTTGAGCGAGAGTATCCCAAAACTATCGCAAAAGTATCGCACTCGAGCTCGAATATGATATATAAAGCGAGCGTTGAGCGAGAGTATCCCAAAACTATCGCGAATGTATCGCACTCGAGCTCGAATATGATATATAAAGCGAGCGTTGAGCGAGAGTATCCCAAAACTATCGCGAATGTATCGCACTCGAGCTCGAATATGATATATAAAGCGAGCGTTGAGCGAGAGTATCCCAAAACTATCGCAAAAGTATCGCACTCGAGCTCGAATATGATACATGAAGCGAGCGTTGAGCGATAGCAATAAAATTCAAAATTAAAATTCAATGAAAAGAGAAAAAAGAATTTTCTTGTAGCATATGTCTCTCTCGCTTATTTTCTGAACAACAGCACCTGTACAATGAATAAACATACATATTAAAAACTTTAACAGACTCTAGTAAACATAGGGCGTGGCGTTGTCAGTTAAGAGGTCGCGTGATCGCAAAGGCTTCAAGAGTCACAGAAGGCCGAAGGCTTCGAGTTCAAACCCCGGGCAAGGCAGTAACTTGAAATTTTTATAAGTTTGTAAATTAATAAAATATAAAATGTATTTATTAAATGTATTTATAAATTATATGAACGCTGATGCAAGAAAATAATTATAATAAACAAAAACAAAAATATTACAAAAATAATAAAATCTTTGACTATAAACTTGAAACAAATATAATAAAATAATAATAATAATTAGAAAGAGAGAGAGAGACGACCCCTATGATTGTTGCTTGCCGCGAAACTAGATAAAAAAACAAAAAAAACCTGAATAACAAAAATTATACAACAAATATAATAAAATAATAATAATAATTAGAGAGAGAGAGAGAAGAGCCCCTAGGATGGGGTTGTGCTTGCCGCGAAAAAAACAACATGAATAAAATTCATTTTTTTTTTCGTAGGCTCGCAAACGATATCGTAAAATGCTTGCAAACGATATCGTAAAAGTCTCGAAAACGAATCGTGCGCGATAGTTCGATATCGTAAAAGTCTCGTATACGACTTCTAATTCGATTCGCAGACGACATCGTAAGAGTCTCGCATACGACTTCTAAAGTGAGTCGCAAACGATATCGTTAAAGTCTCGAAAACGAATCGTGCGCGATAGTTCGAAAACGAAACTTTCACTGCCACAAACTGAACGACTGACGAATCGTTTTCGAATCGTTTGCGTGTGTTTTTACGATAGTTTCTTTCGCTTTTCTTTCGCGTAAGTATCGTTTTCGATATCGTTTACGAGCTTTTGGTTCACTGGGTTGGGAAACCAACAATTCCAGTGTCTTCCTTTTTATACACTACCCATGTGATACGGATCAGACCAGTTTAACATATATCCCCATACAAACGCACCTCCCATTTACTGATATTTTCAAGAACATTATTTTTAAAATATGTCTGTATTTTCAGCATAAAATTTTGTATCAATATTGTGCCTAAACACGAGTCATATGAGACCATTGATTCCTTTCTGAAAAGTTTATTCAAGCCACTAACACTAGTTTACAACAAAAATGGGTTTCTTTCTAACCCACCTATTTCCATGTATTTTTGGGGCGTAGATTTCAAAAATGGTCATAATTATGATTACACATAAACATATTCGTGTGATGGATTTTTAAGCTTCGGTTTCCCCCCAAGTTAACGTTTTTCCTTGTTTTAATTCAAAGTTTCAAAAAGTCTTGTGTAAGGCTGGGTATAATATATAAACTAATTGGCTGTTTTACCCACGAAACTCAACAAAAGTATTTACTATCTTCTGACAGTTCCTATAAGCAGTTTTTACAGCACAATTTAGTTCTTTATACGCTTGTTTTGTTTAACAAAATCTTCTGCTAAGCGTCCACCAAGACAACTTATACTAGCCCCTATATTCAATGCACTTTTTATCAAACAATTTAATTGTAGCATAAAGGCCCGTGTGGTGACCGGGCGGTCAAGACTACTACCACAGCAGGCTCAGCTTCACGTAAGATCCGTCTAATTGGCGACTCCTCGATGTGAGGTTGATCTTTGGGCGGTTACCAACGACAACAAAACAAAAATAACCCGTGAAACACACACAGGATTAAAGTGTATCAAATGCAATGATGGCTAGTCTAAGCAAAAGTACCCCAGGAAGCTGACACAGATATGTTAACATGACATGACGACCCCCGAAAACGATACAAGGATCACGACATACGGATGTGCACCTAAAACGTCCGAACCCTCAACAGAGATGGTGCAACAGAAGAACACATTACCACTCTCGACAACTTCAGAGGAGACATTACTGCTATTCAGGAAATCCGATGGACTGGTCACGGTTGCATAAACTTAGCAACCTGTGACATTTACTACAGTGGCCATGAGAGGTAACACATATTTGGATATGGCTTCGTGGTTAATAAAACACTACAAGGATTCGTATCCACGTTTACAGCTGTAAATTTTTCAACATTTACCTTAAGATGAGATGGAGAAAGATGAATTCTATGAGCGATTGGAAAGCCTTTGCGCCCGCTGTCCCAAGCATGACATCAAAATTGTCATCGGTGATTTCAAAATACAAATTGGAAGAGAAGAAATCTTTCGCCCAACCATCGGTAAATTTAGCCTACCTGACACCACCAACATTAATGGAGAAAGGCTAATCGACTTTGCTGCGTTGCCCAAACGTTGACCTGACGGGTAATATTTTTTTACAAAGGAACTATGCTGCTCGCACATACCGACATTGACATAATCGGGAAAAATTATCGTACAGTCACTGGATCTTTTTCTGAAATAGAAAAAAGCCAATGGGACTAACGGTGAACAAAACCAAGACGAAGTACTTGATATCCATCCGGAGACAGTCTACGCGACGTAGACGATTTTTGAGGTCAGAGAACTTCAGCTTTGAGGCTATAGAAAACTTCGACTACCTGACCACAGATGTACCTGACCACTCTTGCTAACCGTAGCTATTTTGGTCTCGGTAAGCAAATGAGAAGTGGAGTTCTGTCCTAAAAAACAAAAAGTCTACAAGACGATGATAGTGCCTGTCCTAATGTACAGCTCCGAAGCATGGATCATAACAGAATCGGATAAGTCGGCGTTCGGAGAATCCAGTTAGAGTGGGAAATGACGGTATACCGCACACGCACGAACAATGAGCTGTACGAGCTCTATACTGACATCGACATAGTCAGAAACATCCAGTACAAAAGGCTGTCCTGGGCTGGTCACCTGTGACGGATGGATTCTGACACTCCGGCAAGAAAAGTTTATAACCAAGACGTGAATCAAGTCGGAGGGGCGCGGCAGAGAGGACGGTCGCCGCTGTGTTGAGAGGACCAGATGCTGGAGGACATCCGCAGGATCGGTGTCCCGAATTGGTATCGACTGGCACTGGATTACAACCACTGGTGCGAAACCATGCGTGCGGCCAAGGCCAACAATCGGTTGAAGCGCAATTTATATGTAGTTTTCTTTTGGTGGTCGGTTTCTGCCACAATGGCTGAGTCTTTGTGTAAAGGTTTTTTTTTCTAAGCGAATGAGTTTTTCGAAATACATGATTTACAATTTGGCTTATAAACGTTCGGAGCACCACATCCATATTTTTAGCTTATTTTAACAGTCATGATACCTATGTCCATCTTTTCTGCAATTTTAACAATTTAATGATAACGCAGCCACAATTTCTAAATCATTGTCTATTTCTGCATCTGACTGGCTTTTTTCTTCTACATTGTCATCAATTTCTGCTACAGACTTTTTAAACGTTGAAGAATCATGATAACCATGTTCTTCTGCATATCTTCTACGAAATGCTCTATTCGACGACAAATATCCCGTAAATGTGACACAGAGTAAATAAAGAGTTTCTGTAGCATTAAATTATGTCTCAGAATTTCAACTGTCATGTTGAACTGTCATGCGACACAGACGTGTTTTTCAATCGCTCCGTGCTTTCGCTAATCAGTAAATAAACTTACAAAAATAAATTACTTAAAAGTTAAAGTGCATAATTAAAAACATTGCCTTTTACTGCAAAACTAAAACAAAACAAAAAAATATAATAAAAACAAAAACAATTAATAAAAAATGATGAGCGAAGCTCATCAACAAAACCAAAAAAATCAGTGGCTGCAAGAAATGCATATTTTTCGTTTGTATCGCCATGCAACAACAAAAACCTTTCATCAAACTCCAACTTGTCTGTTACACCAGAGCCGCCAGCTAATTCTTCTTCATCTTTACGTCAAAGTAACATATCATGGAGTGCTCAATGCATCACGCCGACTACTCCACTGCCTCCTATCGAACCAATAATAGCTTCTACAACAACAATTACAACACAAAGTGGATATACAACATCGACAGCTTCTGCGCCAACAACAACAACAGTATTTTCATCAACTGCCTCGATCACGTCATCTTCATCCTCATTGGTCACGCCAATTCAAAAATCACCTCATATTAATGTACAGTAGTTCCACAACAATAACAACAACAACGATTTACCTTCGACTTCTTCAATTGTTTTACCAGAAAACGTTACTTCACCAAAAACAAACAATGGAAAGCACACACACACAAATCTGCCGTTAAAGTTGAAAAGGAACAGAGAAACACATTCTCCAAGTAAGCAAACACAACAAAAGCAAAACAATAACAAAAAACCAAAGAACAAAACACAAACAACATTACAAAATTATTGGCTCAGCGAACCTAACACAACAAATCGATTCGAACTGTTAGCAGATGACAAGTGTGACGAACAAAACTCTATGCAACCTTCAGCTCATTTGTTGCCAAAAAGTGAATAAACCACCTCCAATTTATATTCAGGGTGTCGGCCAGATTAAAGTTTTATATGATGCCCTTAAAGAAGTGGCTCAAAAAAAACTTTGAATTAAAAGCGTTAGCTAACAACGAAGTAAGAGTGCAGGCCACAGATTCTACTTTTTATAAAAATATAATAAATATGTTGAAACAGAAAGAAACCAAATACTATACGTATAAAGCTAAGGAAGATAGAAACTTCAAAGTCATTTTACGAAATATGCATCCTTCAGCTGATATTGAAGAAATTAAAGCTGAACTTCAAGAGCTTGGTCACAATGTTAAACATATTTATAATATTCAACAACGAACCACAAAAGTGCCTCTTCCATTATTTTCAATTGAACTTCAAAGCGGAGAAAACAATAAAGATGTATATAAAATTTCTCATCTTCTACAGACAAAAATTTCATTCGAGGCACCCCATATTAAACGCACACTATCCCAATGTGCAAATTGTCAGAATTATGGGCATACCAAAAATTATTGAAATCCAGTCTGTGTCAAATGCGCTGGTTCCCATACAACAGTAAACTGCACTCTAAATTTCGACAAAGGTCAAACCAAATGTGCTCTTTGTAGTGGTAACCACACTGCTAACTACAAAGGCTGCGAAGTCTATAAAGCACTAAAAGTTAAACGCTTTCCCCAACTTAGAGAAAAAATAAAACCAAATAAATATGTAGATGCGCGGGTCTCTCCCCCTCCAAGTTCTAGTATTAGAGTGACACCCTCCATAAGTTTTGCTCAAATAGCTAGTGGCAATAAGTCTAATACACCATATCCAATTAAACAAACCATCCCTTCCCAACTTATTCAACCCGAAACACAACCCACTTTTCCATCTTTAAATCACTTACCACCTAACATAGATTCCACTAACAACTCCTTACCATCCAACCCAAATTCAACTGAACTTAATGACATGCAAGAGCTAAAACTTATGATGAAGCAATTGATTCAACAAATGTCAGCTATACTCAATATAGTGAGACTTTTAGTATCCAAGATAAATTCGTAGATATGTGCTCAGATACACTACGAATTATATTCTGGAATGCTAACGGGCTGAGGCAACATATACTAGAACTAAAGCACTTCCTTTATGAAAATAATATTGATCTGGCACTTATTTCAGAAACACATTTTACATTTAAACATTTTCTGAAGATATCAGGCTATACTTTATATAATACAAATCACCCAGACGGCACAGGGCGTGGGGGTTCAGCTATTATAATTAAAAATAAAATTAAAAACTATGAAGTTGAACATTTTAGCCAAGATTATATTCAAGCGACTATTATTCATGTGCAAGATAGAAATGGACCCCTAACAATTTCAGCATTGTACAGTCCGCCTCGACACAATGTCTCATCAGCTCAATATAACACATACTTTAAATCTTTAGGGCCAAGATTTATTGCTGCTGGTGATTTTAATGCAAAACACATAGCCTGGGGCTCAAGACTTACCAACAAAAAAGGTAAAATTCTTCTAGAAACAATTTATACCAATAATGCCAAATATATTTCAACAGGCGAGCCTACCTACTGGCCAACAGACCCGCGCAAAGTGCCAGATCTTATTGATTTCTGTGTTATTAAAAATGTAAATATTAATAACTTTTCGATAAAGTCGCGCTTTGAGTTATCTTCAGATCACTCACCAGTTCAACTCGATTACATCGAAACGCTTGCCACATACAAGCCGACGCCCAGCCTCTCCCCAAAAACAGATTGGCAAGCGTACAAAGAACTCCTTAACATATACTTACGTTTGGACATTGCACTAAAATCTCCAAATGACATAGAGAGCTCCGTAATTTATTTTAATGATGCCGTAGCTGAAGCGGCAATTAACTCTACTCCGCATTTAATTCAAAGGGATACTAAAAAATTATTTACACCTGCTTCAATTCGAAACCAAATAGAGAATAAAAGAAAACTTAGGAAAATCTGGCAAACTACTAGAAGTCCCGAAGAT
Source organism: Leucophenga varia (assembly GCA_018903435.1). NCBI lineage: Eukaryota > Metazoa > Arthropoda > Insecta > Diptera > Drosophilidae > Leucophenga > Leucophenga varia. Next base: position 8,469 of record JAEIFJ010001278.1, on the reverse strand, counting down.
AGAAATAGACTTAATCGGGCAATAAGGGATCTAAAATTAAAGCTCAATCAGAATAAAAATAAAAATATAGAAAATTATTTGACTAATTTAAGCCCAACCAGAGACACAAATTTTTCCCTATGGAAAGCCACTAAAAAACTCAGAAAATCGACAACCTTTACCGCACCACTAAAACAGAACGCGATAAATCGACCCTACTAGCTGACTTTTATAAAAATGCCTTCTCAAATGACACACAAACCTGTTATAATAATTCAGAAACATCAAGAAACTCACAAAATATCAAAATTAGATATGTAAGTACTAAGGAAGTTAAAAATATGATCGACAATATTAAGGCTAACAAGTCACCTGGCTATGACATGATAACTGGAATGTTGCTTAAAGAACTTCCTATAAATGCTATTTATTATCTGCGGAATATGTTTAACGCAATAATAAGACACAAATATTTTCCCAAGACGTGGAAGGTAGCAGAGGTCATAGCTATTCCAAAACCTGGTAAAGATGCCACAAGTGCAGCGTCTTACCGTCCGATAAGCCTTCTTCCAATACTATCAAAAGTTTTTGAAAAATTATTCCTTAACAGACTTCAACCCATTCTTGATAATAGCTACATCATACCTGACCATCAGTTTGGGTTTCGGAAACATCACTCAACTATTGAACAAATTCATAGAGTAGTTAACAAAATTTCTAGAGATCTAGAAGATAAAAAGTATTGTATAGGAGTATTTCTTGATGTTGAAAAAGCTTTCGACAAGGTATGGCACATTGGTCTATTGTATAAATTAAAAAAACTACTTCCACAAGATTTTTACCACATGCTTAAAAATTACATATCTGATCGATACTTCTATGTAAAAGTTAAAGACGCTCACTCTACAATAAGGCCAATTAAAGCAGGTATACCTCAAGGTAGCGTTCTTGGACCACTCTTATACGTCCTTTTTACACAAGACTTACCTATCCCAATAGAACCCTCTTCTATGATAGCAACTTTTGCAGATGACACAATTCTTCTTTATTCACATAAAGACTTAGCTGTAGCCTCTAATAAGCTTCAAAACATACTTGATAACACCAAAAAATGGTTTGACAAATGGGCCATAAAAATTAACGAAAACAAAACTACACAAGTTGATCTTTACAACAAAAAGAGCTTTCGTGCCCATTCCTTTAAAAATAAATAATATAGACATACCTATTGAGAAATCGGCCAAATACTTGGGAATTCACTTAGACAATAAACTGACTTGGAAGTTGCACATAGAAAAAAAGCGAAATCAAATGAAAGAGAAATGTCGTCAACTGAGCTGGCTTCTGAACAAAAAATCGAAGCTCTCTATGAGCAACAGTGTTGCCGTTTGTCCTTTTTTTTTCTCTTTCGCTCTTTCTCATGATGAACTGTACAGAAGATTATTACAGTTCATAATGCGTGCGTCCGAAAGAGACAAAAAAAGGACAAACGGCAACAGTGATGAGCAATAAACTTCTACTATACAAAAGCATCATAAAACCAATTTGGACTTACGGCCTTCAAGTTTGGGGCACATCCAAAACATCAAACATCAATATTATACAAAGGCAGCAGTCAAAAATACTTCGACAAGTCACAACAGCGGAATGGTATATTTCCAACGCTGATATACACAGAGACCTGAAAATAAAGACTGTCAAAGAAGAAATAGTAGCAGTTAGTAGAAGCTACCACATCAGAATCCTGGCTCATTCTAACAACGAAATGTGTAACTTACCCATACTAGAGTTAACTAGTAGACGACGTCTAAAAAGAATTCGACCAGCTGACTTACCGAACTATCAATAAGCGCAAATTTATTTAATTAAGAAATTGTTATTCACGATGTTATTCACGATAGATTCATAGATCTATTTTTTGTTTTAATTATAATTTAAAGAAATTGTTCTTTTAAATTAATTAAATTCCTATATCGATGTTATAATATGTACTAAATGTTGTTGTAGACAGATGTACAAAATTAATCATAGGAAAATAAAAAAAAAAAAAAATTTTTTTTTTTTTTTTTTTTAATTATTCTGTTATTAATGAACAACTTAAATTAAATTTATACTATCAATATTTACAATACAACTTAAGAATAAGTTAATTTTTTATTAATTTCTAAAAGAAAAATTTCTCTTCATTTAATTTTTATACATATTATTTTAATATAAAATACTCTAAATTTACCTTTTTAAGGCCAAAGCTAGTTTATTACTCTCTCTACAAGATCTTTCGGATGTATTCTCTGGAGCCGTCGTTTTACGACAACTCCTCTCTTTTGCGTCGCTTTAGAAGTCGCCTAGCAAGCTGATTGGGGTGGTTTCTCAAACGCTCTAAGTACGTTGCTGCCTGACTACGAATTACATCACCAATTTTGGGAACTTTTAGGTCTTTCTCTAAATTAGAAGTACGCATGAACCAAGGAGCATTTGAAATTCTGCGAAGAAATTTAGCCTGAAGAACTCTTATATTATTAAGATGCGATTTTGCTGCTATACCAAATACCTGGATTCCATATCTCCAAGCTGGTGCTATTATAGCCTTATATATATTGACCTTATTTTTTAAGGATAGTTTATTTTTGCAATGAAGGAGCCAGCTCAACTTTACTATCCTGGCACCGAGAGATCTAACCACGGTAGTTATGTGTTTCGAAAATGTAAGTCGCCTGTCCAAGAAAACTCCAAGATATTTGTATTCAGGACAATGGCTCAGCAGGTGGTCCTGGAGAAAAACTCCCGGGCAGTCATCTCTTCGCAAGCTATGAGTTACACTGACGCATTTAGTAAGGTTGATATTAATGTTCCAACGTTTTGCCCACTGACCAAAATCGTGCAAGTATAATTGCAATGAATCAGTGGCATTGTAGATACATTTGTTCCTAGACAGGATGGCTGTATCATCAGCAAATGTACAAATGATTAGGTCCTGAGGATCGTCCATTGGAATTTGAGTGGCAGTTGGCATGTCATGGGTGAAGAGCGAGTATAGTGTAGGACCAAGCACACTTCCTTGAGGAACTCCAGCTTGAATTTCTTTGACACTCGATTCAATTCCATCCAGTACTACTGAAAAAGTTCTGTCCGATAGATAGCTTCTTATTAGTGAGTAAAGCTGGGGTGGCAAAATACTTTTAAGTTTGAATAGGAGGCCATCATGCCAAACTCTATCAAAAGCTTGGGTTATATCCAAGTAGGCCGCAACAACGTACTCTTTGGCATCAAAACCTTCGAGTATGAAATTAACCACTCTATTCAGTTGTTCAGGAGTTCCATGGGCTTTTCGGAAACCAAACTGGAAAGGTGGAATTCGTTTTTTAACCGTATCAAGCATAAGCATTCTTTTCAATAAACACCTCTCAAATAACTTGGCTATCGTTGGGAGTAAGCTGATTGGTCTGTATGAATCCACTGCTGACGGGCTCTTCCCTGGTTTATGAATCATACATATTTTTGCTTTTTTCCACTGCCTTGGGATATGACCTAACCGCAGCACTGCGTTGAAAATTAGAACCAGAAAAGTACTGCTTTGGCTGGCAAAGCTTTCAACGTAAAATTATCCAACCCGTCTTCACCTGGGGCTTTTTTAGTCTGTAGATTTAAAAACTTGTCAGTTTCCTGATGTTTATGTTTCAACAATACCTTTTTTACCCTATTAGATACCCTACGATATACTCTGTCCACTAAGGGATCACGAGTTCGAGCATATTGACGCCTCAACCTTCTTTTAATTAGCAACAGCATATCTATTTCTACTGGGAGTTTCGAAAACTGCGTAGATCTTTGTGAAGTGTAAGGTGGTGCAGCACTAAGGGCTGCAGAGTGCACCTTGTTAAGAAACAGTGAGTGAGTATCTTCAATGTCCTCAGCTTGCAGTATCTCTAAATTCAAGTCAAGCATTTCTTCCAATGTACGGCGAAATATTAGTATATTTGCATGAGGGGGCAGCAGCCGAGTCTTTGGTACTTTTAACCGTGGAATGGTGTCCAGATCTACCAATAGGGGAAGGTGATCAGAAGAGAGTTGATATTCCGTCCAGATCGTTAACTCAGCAGCACTCAGCTCATTATATATGAAAAAATCTAAGGCGCTCGGAGTATGCTGTTGTGCAAAAGGAATAAAAGTTGCATGTCCAGTTGCCAAAATTTGCGATGAATTATTTACAATGGCTTCTTGAAGACTTCTACCTCTTGCATCCTCTCTATAGTTGCCCCAGAAGCGATGCTTTGCGTTGAAATCCCCTCCAATCAAAAAATCTGTTCCCCAGCTTATGGAAAACATCATCAAAATTTGCTGCTGACCAAGGAAATTGCGGGGGAAGATATAAGGAGGAAATTATTAGTTCACCTCTATTAGTTGAAACTTTGATAGATGCCACTTGAATTTTATTTAACCTTAAAGGCTCTTGTTGATAGTAAGAAATCTCATGCTTTACTAGTACTGCAGCTCCACCCATAGGCCGATTTTTTGGGTGATCAGCTTTATGAACTGCATATCCTGGAATTATTACGGAGGCCCCAGGCAGCAGCCAAGTTTCTGTGATGAGCATTATGTCAATATTGTGTTCTTCCAGGAAAAGCTTCAACTCTTCTAGGTGGTTTGGAAGCCCTCGGGCGTTCCATAATCCGAGTCGTAGTTGTCTGGACATCATGTTTTATTATTTAGAAGGTTCAGACACATTTGCTTAAGAAAGTGATTCGTGTCCTGAAGTTCCTTAAACATAATCTGTAGTGTATCGACTTTCGCTGATAAGGCCTCAATCATGGCCTCAAGTCTGTTGTTTTTACCTGGCAAAATTGATGGTTCTGTATTTTGCAGGCTCACAGTACGAGCTCTCTTATCATCTATTCTTTTAGGAGGATTTGATATTAGCAAACCGGTGCGCACAGCGTCAGCATATGAGATGTCACCGCTTAATAAAGCTGCCGGAATAGAGTCAGTATGATTTGATTTGGCATGTGTCTTGTTTCTTCGAGGTAGAATAGATATGCTTGGTTTTTTGCTTTTTACTTTTGACTGGTACACTCGACATTCCTTACTCCATGCTGCATGTTCTTCCCCACAGTTAATGCAGCAAAGGCCTTGCTGTGAATCTGTACAGCTATTGGTTGCATGGTCCTGTCCACATTTTCCACATACCTGTTGTCTTAAGCAGTAGTTTTTAGTGTGCCCAAAACTGATAACACCTATAACACTGGATGACTGCCAGCGGCTATTTTGGACTTTCAACAGTTATCCTCTGCTTCCCTATAAGTTTAACATTTAATGCCTCTTTATTGTTGGGCGCTTGTAACAAGTCAATAAAAAAATAATTATTAGGCACAATCCTCTCAATGTCCACACCATTTTCCGTATTGACAAATATACTAGGTTTAGGAATTTGAATTCCAACAATCTTGTGTCCATTAGCTAAGAAAGCCTCTTTTATAATAGAATGGGGGGTAGTACTGGCCAAGTTTCGGACAACTACTTTGTAAGTTTTATCTTCTTTAAGTTGATAGGTGAAGTGTTGCGCACCACCTAGTTGGACCAATTCCGGTATGAATCGGCATCGTCTGTATTGACTCAGGTGCCATTTCTTAAGATTTTTGTTGTTTGCTCTAAAACAAGTTCTAACTTTTCCATTTGTTGCACATCTTGTTGTTTGGGGAGGCTTCGAGTCTTTCGTTGACTCTCGATCATTATTCTCAAGAGTGTCTACATCAAAACATGTCCTCAGCTTCACATAATTCAGCAGTGTTTTCCTTCAGTACTTCAAGGAAGCATTGTTTAAATTAACCAGATTTTCTACAGTACGAATTGGTGGAGGCCTTTTACTTTTTACCGTCTGCCAGTTTACTTTAGGTAAAGTTTTGGCTACTGAGTACTCTCCGTTGTAGTGAAGTCGGATATTACTTTAGTTTGGCTAGCATTTTGGTTAGCATGTGCCTGATATAATTGACTCAAGCCAGATATTGCCGGTGTTGTTGACACTAATACATTGCAGAGAGATCCACTTGTAGATGTTGTTGTTGTCATTGTTATTGTTGTTGTAGTTGCTGGACAGCTACGAAGCCAATATTTATGTTGTATTTGTTGGGTCATGGTATCAAGATCGCTCGAGTTTGTATTATCATTAACCGCATACATTTTTAATTTTGAAGACAATATTCAAAAGTTGTGCAATGATAAGCAATAAAGAATTTTGTCTTGTTGTTATTTTTGCTGGCAAAAATGCAACAACAAGAAAATAAATGTTATTCTCAACGTATGAGATAAAAAAAAACAAAAACACAAACACCCACACTCCACTAAGTGATGCACCTGTGTAAGCGAATGCAGCACAAAAGCGAAATGAGAAAAAAAAAACAAACAAAAAAAAATGTTTTTTAATTTATATGAGTCTAATCTCAAATTAAGGTAAATCACGCTATGTGCGCATGCATAACCCGCTGAGCTTGCAGGGTATGCAAACCCGTAGGCAAGTACTGTTATCTTCACTACACTATAGTTGTTTTTGTTTTTACGAACAAATGCCGGCACCACTGTTGCGATGCCCAGTTACAATTTTTGTTATTAATTAAAGATAGCGATTAGATTTCTGAGATCAATCCGCGCACGTCCGTTCGGTTTAAGCTCTCGCTTTGCACTTAAAAAAAAAAAAAAAAGAATATCTATGAAAACAGTTTCTGATAAAGGGCTATCAAGACGGTCTGTTAGCTGCACTATAGAGTCATAATATGCATCGAAGTTCTCATCAAGGTAGTCAGAAAGGTCTTGCATAAAATAAAAATTAACTTTGTACTCGAAGGCAATTGAACGCCCCTTGAGAAAGTTAAAAAAAAGTTGAAAAAAGTTTTGATGAAAAATCTTTTATTTATTCTTTATTCTTAAAATTCATATCTATCTAAAAATTTTTTAAAAATTTTTCGGTCAAATTTGTTTTTAAAAGATTTTATTTGATGCTTTTACCATGACAATTTATTATAATATAATTATCTAAATTATCATGGAAGATATTCTTTCGTTTGTCTACTTTGACACATTAAATTTTCAAAGTTCTAGCTGGGGTGGAACATACTTTTACGTTTTCCTATGATATACTACACATGCTAGCATTGCCAACACTCAAAAATCTATGTATGCCACAGAACGGCTAAGCGTAAGGTCGCCTTTGTGTGATTGCCGTCGGCACAGCAACATTTTTTAGCGAACTTTTTATTTTTAATTCTTTTTAATTTGCTAATTTGTTTTGAGTCTGTAAAAATGTAGGGTGTTATTTGTATTATATATTACTGTAAAATATATAAAATATAGTACATTCATATTAAAATATACATATATTAGATTAAACAAATAAATAAATATGACAAAATATATATTTTTTTTTATTAGCCAGAAACAAAAACAAGTACCATGCACATAGGCATATTGCGCTCTCACTCACTTTCTCTCTTTATGTTCTCAATAGGTTTAAAATTAGAGTTTATGCCAAAAAAAACGAAAAGCAAGAAAAAACGTTAACTTCGGTAGAACCGAAGCTTAAATACCCGTCACACGAATCTTTAAAGAGTTTATGTGTATGTTAATCATCAGTGGTTACCCAAGTTTACACACAATATTAATTTAAAATTTTGATCTAAAAATACAGATATGTATATCAACATATTTCTAAAAAATATCTGGAAATGGGCGGTAAATTTGTATGCAAGAAACATCTAAAAATGGGCGTGGCATCATGATATTGGATGAGTTTTTACCCAATATGGAGTAAATTCATGAATTAATAATAACCGTTTTGATACAAAAATTGAAAGTGGACGAAAAGTTTGTAAGGCGGCCATACCAAAAAATGGGCGTGGCACATCTGATTTGACATTGGATGACATTACAAGTGTTTTTAGCCAAATTGGAGTGAATATATGCATAAATAATTAGTATTTTTATACAAAAAATCGGAAAAATCGGAAAAAACGGAAAGTTTGTATGGGGGCTATGCCTAAAAGAGGGCGTGGCATCTTGGTTTTAACACTGGATGACAAAAGAAATGTTTTTACCCAATTGGGAACGAATACATTCATAAATAATTAGTATTTTTATACAAAAATCGAAAAAAACGGTAAGTTTGTATGGGGGCTATACCTAAAAATGGGCGTGGCACTCTAATTCTCGAACTCATAATAGTCGTTGCCGAGAAAAGCTTAAGTTCCAAATTTCAGCTTAATATATTTATATCTTCAACGAAAAAGATGCTTAGAAATATACAGACAGACAGACGGACAGACGGACAGACGGACATAGCTAGATCGATTCGTCTCGTCGAGCTGATCAAGAATATATATACTTTATGGGGTCTACGACGTCTCCTTCGATGCGTTACAAACTTTCAGACAAAATGAATATACCCTTCACACTATGTGTGGCGGGTATAAAAAACCATAGTGCATAGTGTAAAACAGGTATATT
>JAEIFJ010001276.1:0-12243 GCA_018903435.1 Leucophenga varia | reverse complement strand
CTTGAGCGGCACTGTATTTCAGAAAAAACTTTGAGAGAAATATTACGCGATAGAGTTGAAAGGAAGCAAATATTTTTAAAACATATATATTTTTTGATATTTTTAATATTAATTTAAAATTAAATATAATAAATAAATATTTTTTTGTTTTGTTTTTGGAAATTAAATGACTTACATAATATGAGTCATATAAATAAGCTGAGCGAGCATTAATCGTTTTGTAAGAAACATAATACGCAAATGTATGACCTTCATTTTATTATAATCAAAGTGTTTGTTAATTTTTTATACCCGTTACACAAAGTGTAAACGGGTATATTCAGTTTGTCCGAAAGTTTGCAACGCATTGAAGGAGACTTCGGAGACCCCATAAAGTATATATATTATTGATCAGCTCGATGAGACGAATCGATTTAGCCATGTCCGTCTGTCTGTCCGTCTGTCCGTCTGTCTGTTGCGATGACTGTTACTCGAAAAGTTTTAAAGATATTGACCTGAAATTTTTAACTTAAGCTTTTTGTGCTCCTAGTTAGTTTGTATACCAGAACCAAGGTGCCACGCCCATTTTCAGATATAGCCCCCATACAAACTTACCACTTTTTTCGATTTTTTGTATGAAAATACGTATTGTTTATGAATATATTTAATCCAAATAGGGTAAGAACACTTTTTATGTCATCCAATGTCAAATCTAAGGCGACACGCCCATTTTTATGTATAGCATCCATACAAACTTACCGCCCATTTTCGAGTTTTTATATGAAAACATTTATTATTTCTGAATGAATTCAATTAAATTTGGTAAAATCAATTCCAATGTCCACCTAAGTGAACACTTTCGATATTGTAAGGATCGGGCAAATATAACATAAAGCCTCCATACAAATTTGACCAAATTCATCGTGAAATTTAATCTAAGCACCTGGTGAACATATAAACTACTAAAAGCGTTGTGTAACGGGTATTTCAGTTTCGGTTCCACCGAAGTTAACGTTTTTTCCTTGTTTTTATTTCAAATTGTTTATAATAAATAATTAAATGGTGAAAGAAAAAAAAAACAATGGTGAACATTTATTTCGGTTAAAGCGAAATAGTTACACACTTCATATCGTCGTGCTGTGCCTTGACCAACAATTATCAACAACAACAAAAACGATTCATTGCGTTCGTCTATATAAATCGGATCTCTTTCTTGTTTTAAGCAGATATGTATATTAATCACCCGGTATCGCACTCTCTCTCTCTCTCTGTTTTTGTCTTACACCATACAGTGCATTTTCTCTTCAGCATAAAATTATATTGATAAGCCATATTTGCGAGCGCTTAAATTGAATTTAAATAAAAAAATTCTATATAATTTTTATTCTGACTAAGAAGCCACTGCAATGGAAAACTGTAAAGGTTGCTTAAAACCAAAGTTTTGATACTTGTCGTATGCTAAAATGCATACAATAATACACTAAGAAGAAATATTATAACTATGTGTAGCATTAAATTTGAATGATGTTGATAATTATATTCTATCTCTCTCTCTCCCCTCTCTCTTCTCTTAAAAAATTTCTGAAGCAATTGATACACCCACAATTTTATTTTATGTAGCGCATGCAAATGTTTATCAAAACAAAACGAAACAAACTGAAAGTGAGCAATTTGAATGGATACAAACACACACACACACACATGCATATAAACACATATATATGTATGTGTATATGTGATGTGCATTATTGAGTAATTTGATTTCTAGAATATAACAATTGTTTCTCTTTCTTTTTCTCTCTCTCGTTTTATCTTACACAATTAAATCACAAACTCTCGCTCTATCTCTGTTTCTTTCTTACTCACATACGCACACTTCAAGATACACCAAAGAAATCAACAACATTTTAATTTGTTGTTTAATAAAATAAATTCTTTTATTTAGTTTTGTTTTTGTTGCTCTTTTTTTTTTTTTTTTTTTGCCACTTACATTTTTTTTTCAAATTAGTTGCTTGCGCAGCAGTATTAAGAGCGAAGCGATTTAAAACGCATCAAAAAAAAAGAAGAACAAAAAAAAAAAAAAAAAAAAACGATACAAATTATTGAAAAAAATTTATAAATTATTAAAAAATAAATATTTATATATATACACACCCAATTAGAATATCAATTTGATAAAATTATTAAACAAAAATAAAAATAAATAATTAAAAAAAGGAATAATGTTGCGCATTGATCTTCAATATCTGCGCAGCACTTCCGGTCTGCTGAAAATATGCTGTCTGGTAAGCGGTTTATTTTTATACCCGACACACATACTGTAAATGGGTATTAACAGTTTCAGGGAGACGAACTACGCCGCTGATGATTTTATATAAACTATAGAAAGTTATGTGCGGCGTGTATTTAAGCATCGGAGACCCCATAAAGTACTATATATATATATTATTGATCAGCTCGACGAGACGAATCGAACTAGCCATGTCCGTCTGACTGTCCATCTGTCCGTCTATCTGTTGCGATGAGTGTTACTCGAAAAGTTTTAAAGATATTGACCTAAAATTTTAAACTTAAGCTTTTTTGTGTTCCTAGGCAGTTTGTATTTCAGAACCATGGGGCCACGCCCATTTTTAGATATAGCCCCCATACAAACATTCCTCTTTTTTCAATTTTTGTATGAAAATAGTTATTATATATGAATATATCCATCCATCCAATATCAAAAGCAAGGTGCCACGCCCATTTTTAGGTGTAGCCCCCATACAAACCTAACGTCCATTTTTGAGTTTTTGTATGAAATTAGTTTATGAATTTATTTACTCCAATCTGGGTAAAGCCACTTCTTCTGTCATCCTATGAATATGCTACCGATATGACAAGGATTGACCCACTATAATACACAGTCCCCAGACAAACTCACCTTCTATTTTTTTTATTTTTCAAGAAAATGATTGTTTCGTACGCATTTTTAGCTAAACATTTTACATATATGCGTCTTATTTTAGCTCCAACTTGAGTTGTCCCTACCCTACCCCTTTTGCGGAATATAATCTACGTCACTGATGATCGTACATAAACTAATTAAAGTTTCGTGTGGCGGGTATTTGAGCTTCGGTGCTACCGAAGTTAACGTTTTTGCTTGTTTTATTTTTTTATTATACCCAACACAAATTTATAAATGTAATAGATTGGTAGACGCTGTATAATTCAATTCACTCTCTCTCTTTGGTCTCTCTCTGTATTTATGTATAAATTGTGTAGGGTATAATATATAATCTTTGGAATAACATACTTTCTTTATTATTATTATTAATTTTCTTTTAAGTTATCCTGGCTGTTCGGCATCATCTGTCTGACTTGTAGTTCGGTGCTTTTTGAGCAATGCACGCGCTTGCGTTTTTAATGCTTTCGCTGTGATTTGCTGTGTTGCAACAAGTTTTGTGTTGCTAGCGCGTTTGTTGCATTTGTGGCAACATCATTTTTACACTTTTAATGTGTCACGCTTTGAGCTATTTCTGCATGGCGGTTTGGCCTTTTGTTCTTATTTGGCTGCGGCAGTGGTGCTGACGTTGGATATTCCATTATATACAGCAGCAGCGGTAAGTTTGTTATTTTTTTATTTACTTTTTTTTTTGTATATATGTAAACCTTTTATTTTTCGTTTGTTTTGCAGTTTTTTGCGCTTATATGCTTTTTGTTGTTACAGCTTGGAGGCTTATAGTAGTTGGCGTTTATATCGTCAACGTCATATTGCAACACAAACTGAACCGCAAAGAGATGCAACTATGCATCGAAAGAAATAAATGACCTTTTCCAGTGGAGCACAGCAGAGCATAGCTAGTGAATTGCAACAAACAAGTAAAATATTTACTTGATTAAAATTATGGTTGATGTTGTTCTTGTTGTGGTTTTTAGTTGAAATGCATTTATTTGTTTATTATTATTATAAGAATCTTGTTTTTTTTTTTTTTTTTTTTTGTAATAGTTTTAAATATTTTAATTGAGCGTAAGACGCCGTAAAATAAATCAAAGAAATATCAAAAGAGAGCCGAGATAAGAGATAAGTGTCTTGTTCACGCATTCCATTTTTATTTTTGTTCCTTTGTTTTCCTTTGGTATAGACACTTTCCACTAAAATATTGAAAACGTCTACGTTTCTCTTCCTCTACTTCAGGAATTGGTTTAGGTGGAAAACAGAAACATTATTCCAAGTTGGTTTCGGTGCTCTGCTTTCAATATCATCAACGAGTAGTCCGTCTAGAAGATCCTTCCATTTCTCAGGCGTTTTCATTATTTCCGGAGTAGTTTTTGGTTTCTGAAAACTTTACCATTGAGGGTCTCTCTGGAGTGCTCTCTGCAGCTGACTGCGGTTGCTTAAGTGCACGAGTCATGCTACGAGTACGTCTGTCAGCTAAAAAAAAAAATCTTTGATCAGTTTTTATATCGGAACATAACATACACATTAGACATCTGCATGAATGCATTCAGAAGGGCAAATGAATGAATTATTCTTAAAGTTGTACATATTTTTACTGCACAGATAAAATACAGTGCAGTAAAAATATGTACAACTTGCCTGTATTGACAGATAGTGTTCTCACTCACTCTCATGTTGTCCAGCATTTGATGAGTACAATAAATTTGGGTGCAGTTGATTCACTGCACACAGAGATAAATTTTTAAATACATATTAGACGACATGAGCGAAACTTCATGACTGGTATGTCATATGCAAGAACGAGATAGAGAACATTTGTTTATTTATTCCTTTATATGTATTTACTATAAAATAAAGAATGTAACAAAGAGTAAGATTGTTATTAAAATTAAAGTAATTAAAGTATTATTATAAAATAAAGAAAGTAACAAATAGTAATGTTTTAATTAAAAGTAAACATTTTTTCATATTAATAGACAAATATGTTAAATATATTAATAGATTCATATTAATAGACATTCATATTAATAGATATTATAATACATATAATTATATGTTATATGTTATATAATTTTATATAATTTATATTATATAATTGTATGATTTTATAATTATTATATAATAATTATATAATTTTATTTTAACAAAAACCTATATTTTCCAATGCTTTCATTGCACGTGCGTCGTTTTCTTTGCCATACATGTTGACGTTTTGCAACTACTGAACTCATCTGAACAGTTGTACAGTGACACACACAAACTGTACAGCTTGTCAAAAGCGGGCAAATATAGTATTCACTTAAAAAGAGTGCAACATCTTACTGAACTCATTCTTTGTGAGAATAGTAAAAATGTTGTGCTATCTTCTTCTGGCTTAAGAAATATACTGCACAGATAACAATGAGTGCAGTAGTTTTGAGAACACTACACTACTGTACAGATCTGTTGAGCTAGAAATGCGTACATTCATGCAGGCCTCTAATACACATCCTGGTACATATAGATCATGTAAAATAAAAGAAACACTTTCATTACTCACACATTTTGCGAAAATAAAAGAATTTTTATTATAATTTTTTTTTATTTCAGATTTATTTTTTTTAACTGCAAAGAAACAATGTACGGGCTGCTCTTTACAAAAATCAGAAAACTGCCGTACACGTTTACACATAGAAATGAGAAGTGTTGTGAAGCTGCATAAAAATGGCTTAATTAAACGATTGATTTCCTTTATTTTTAAAGGGAAAAAGTTACACCAGTAAAGTGTATTTCAGTAACTGCAGTCTTAATGTCCAAATGCACAGTCAAATATGTACAGATAGGAAAAAAAAAATAAGAAGAAAATAAATATTTTTCGAATACATTAAATTCTCGTATTACAGTGTTTGTAACACAACTCTTCCGAAACAGCTTGACCGATACTTATGAAATTTTGTGTGTATATTCAGTAGGTCTGAGAATTAGAAGTTAACTATTTTTCATACGCCTAAGTGGGGTGGTGGGCGTGGTCCTCATAGAATCGATTTCATCCAATATTTTCGAATCAACCGATTTCAATGAAATTGAAGTACGAAATTAAGATACGATAAATGTAACTTTAGAAAACTGGTCGGTGTACTGGCGTTGTAGAATTTAGTGTCGCAGTTGATTTTGTTTTAATTTTTGCAAAAACAAAAATTCAAAAGTCATTGGGTAGGAAACAAAGAGGTGTCTATCCGAAAATGGTTTGATTAATTCTTTGAGGATTCTTTGTAACATTTATATTAATTTTTTTATAGCTTTTTATTTTTGATGCTTTACAAAATCAAATGTCCTATTAGTATGTTTCTACATATTCTGTAATCCAAAAAAAAAAAAAAAGGCAAACCTAACAAAGCATAACTAAAGCATAACTTGAGGCGTTTTGCTAAATAAAAAAAATATTTAGATATAATAAAAGTTATGTTTCGGCTTTGTAAGAAAACTTTGTTGAATAAAAATAGTAAAATTTTTAAATTAATAAATATTTCCGTTGTCATCTCTCCTTTAACGCAACAGCAACAGTGTGCAACTTGTCGTATACGTAATATTTATTCTTCTTCTTATAGATGATATCGTTTCTCTAAAAACGTCTGGCATCGATTCATTCGATTATAATAATCCATAAGACATGATCAAATACTTTTTTGTTTTTATAAAACGCTTTTCATTACATGTCAAATGTCAAAAAAAATAAAAAAAAAATTTCTTTTTCAAATAATGAAAAAAAAAAGGAAAAACAATTTTATGAATAATTGCGCTCGTCTCGACTTGTCTAGGTTGTCTGTTGTTCATTTTCATTACACGCGTTGCTAATAATAAAAATTAAGTTTATGATTTAATTTTGTTTTTTTTTTTTTGTTTGTCTTTAAGCATTTTCGTTGATTTAACTCGGTTTGTATTAGAAGCGAATAGCATTTACTTCGCAATAAACAATATTATCTGAGTTGTCGGACTCAATTCAACGCTGCTTAAGTCAACTCGACTTAACTCAACTCTGGCAACTGGGCTGTCAGCACATAGTTTATTTTCATAAATTAGTTGCAGCATTTCAGATCGAAATTTATTTCCTCAAGCGTGACTCGCATACAAGTGCGAAAGCAGAGCAAAAGATAAATTTGAAGTTACTTCTTAGATAAATATGTTTACGCGAGAGTATCTGTCTGTCTGTCTGTCTGTATGTATGAAATGCATCTGTGTATCTATGAGATATGTATTTTCGTTGTTGAAATTAAGTTAATGTTTCAAACAAGTATGCACATAAATTTTATTAACACAAATACTCTTTTTTTTTTTTTTTTTTTTTTGTAAGTAAATTAGCATTAGAAATATATTTTTTAAAGTGTGGATTGTTTATAGAGAGTATCTCAAAGTCATGCTATATCGAATCTAGCTTTTTTTTTATTTTTTTTTTCATTATTTGATATCAATCCTTGGCATTGCTCTCTCTTTCTGCTACTGTCACATTTCTATTTTTTATTTTGTATTGTCTATATGCAAAATATGTCTCGATAACTTCCGCTTTGTAAAATTATTTTGCTGCTAGTCAAATTTTATTAAAAATAAAAAAAAATCTTTAAAATTAATGGTAAAATAAATTGAGTCAATTGAGATATTCGTTGTAATTAAATATCTGCATTTGACAACGAAAGCATAAAAAAATAAAAAAAATCTGACAAAAAACCCAAAGCTTTAATACGCATCACATCAAATTTTTGTATATTTCTTTATTTCACCATTAGTCAAGAACATAGGAGGTATTCCTTGATCTGAACAGACCTACAATGTCATAGGCACACTTCTACAATATAAATTTCTAAGAAACACAACGACTGGTTCAATGCGTTACAAACTTTTCGACAAATCGATAACAAAAAACCAAAAAAAAAAAAAAAAAAACACCAAAGTCCAATTAAGCCAAGGTTTAATCAAATGAGCAACTTTTCAAAAGTAAATAAATTAAAAAATGTAGTATCTGTAGCAACAAACACAATAGCAGCTATTAGAGACCATTTTGAAATTGGTCAAAAGATATTTATTAAAGCTGCTTAAAATAAAAAGAAAGAGAAATAAACAAAAACGGAAAAAAGAAATCTATAAAAAGCAATTATATGGCAATGCTTTGAAGCAAAATTCGACGTAGAATTTAAAGGTAATAAAAAAATCAAGGACAATCAAGGAATGCGACACATTTGTACACTACAAAACTTAAAAAGAAATAGAAAATTCTTTAATTTCAAAAACAAAAAAAGTTTTTAAATGTTTTATAATGAGGAACACGAATACGGTTCTTGCAGAACATGTAACAAAATTTTAATAGCTACAAGTGCCAATTTTTAAACAAATGAGTTCATTTACGGCTACGACAATGAAAATTTACCAAACGAAACATATGAACAATACATATACATATACGCTTCAGTTTATTATGTGAGTAGGGTGTAAAAATGTTAAAGAACTTAAGAAAAAGCAAATTAGATTGCTCATGACAAGCGGTGGACCAATATACAGACAACAGACAGACGGACAAACGGATGGTCGTTCCGACAGAAAGAAAATGCGATATGCTGCAGACATGTATTTCTTGTAGATGTGCCTTTGTGTGCGTGTGTGTGTGTGTGTGTGTGTCTGTTTCGTTAAATATGTGTGAATAATAATGAAGCACAAAAGAAACAGGAAACAAGAAAATATACAAATAAAAGAAATAAAAAGAGAGAGAGAGAAAGAGAAACAACAACAAATTGATTGATAGATTGATTGATGTGCGCTGCAGGTCGATGAATTAAAAATGAGTATGGAAAATGGGTTTTTCTTTCTTTTTTTTTTTTTGCCAGTCAAGCCGAAAATACCAAGTAAAAATGACGACGCTTATTAGCATAAGCGACGATAGTAGCAGCATCCGCAATGACAGGAATATACAATGAAAAAACCAAAAAAAAAAAAAAAAAAAAAAATGTTATATGTATTTTTTGGACAAAATTAGCAACGACAAACGGACAGACGGACGCACGAACGCCTTCAAATTGAGTCGCGTGCAAAGGACATTCATTGCCTGATGATGTGACAATGACAATGCAACAGTGCCTGCCTGTCTGCCTGCCTGCCTGCCTGGCTGGTTGGCTGCATGCTTGCCATGGCCAACAGTAAATAAAGGACACTTGAAAATATTGTAGCATAATGTTAGGGGTCAGTCTTTTACGTTGAACAAAAACGCTAAGTGTATTTCTTCTGTCTTTTCAGTGCAAAATTGTTGCAATACGTACGACCGGAACACATTTGATTGATGATGTTAGCGCTCAAGTGCGTGCGATAATAATTTATAACGTTTGTATACAAACATACAAATCGATTGGTTAACTAAATCCTTTGCTCCTTTAAATGGGGAAACCTAATAAAATAATTTATTGCTTTGCAAATGTTTTTAGGGTTGCCACAAAAGAAACAAAAAAAATTGCGTACACATCGGAACAATGAGTTTGGCATTACAATAAAACGAAAAAGCGTTTAAGTGGAATTATTAAAAGATCATTTTTTTTTTTTGGATTTCTTAAGTAATCGAAAATTGATTATATAACGTTTTGATTTTGTCATATCAGCAATATAAATTAATTAGGGTTGGGGTTCTGGGTCAATGTTTTCCAACACTATTAATGCACTGACGCAAAGTAATGCAAACATTTTTTTTAATGAAAACCACTTTTTGTCAGCGCTGCAAAACGGTTTTAAACCGAACTGGTTTTTGAACTGAACCACAGCATTTTCGATCGTTTCGATCATTTAGAATCATGAATCGAACCAGTTCTTCTGTAGAATGTATTCGGTGTGACCACCAGCGGTTGGACCAACGGTTTAAAGGCATCGCGAACAGAACAGAACCCTATTTTAATACTTCATCTTGAATTCATCTTTTTCTATTTTTCTTTTTGGTCGTCATTTGTGTAGCCTAAAGAAATTTCCAGCTTGACTCATAATGCATAACTAAAAGTAACGAACGTTTGGATTTTTCTGCAAATCACCAAACCCAAACCAACCCAAACCAACCGAACTGCAACATTATTTCTCTCAGAAATAAATAAAATTTATTTTCAATTTCAAAGCAATACAAAAATCATTCTAAAGAAAGTTTTATAAGTTTTTCTATTTGATTTTTGTTGTTGTTGTTGTATACTTTGGAAAACTATAAATCCAAGCACGTTTCTATTGCAATTGAGTTTTAGCTAAATGTGCAGACAATAAGAAGAAAAAGTTCGAGCATAAATAAAATGGTTGCTTTTCGTTAAAAATTGAACACTAAACATCTTTCATGGATGCAGGTTTATGCAGTTTACTACGTATATGCGAAATGGCTAAGAGAGAAACTGACTGACAGACAGACATGTAGGAAGAAAGATATGCAAGATTGCAATGTGAAACATCAGCAAAATGCTTTCAATTGTATTCTTAAACTGCACGAGTGACATCTGCTGCTGACACACTCAGTTGGCGACCTGCTCTTATTTTTTCTTCTTGGTATTTTGGTCACTCACGTGTTTCTTGCTATAAATTGCTTTTTCTTACGTTCAACGACTGCATAAGATAGTGAGAAAATGAATCAATTTATTGCTGATTTAAACAATAGCTTTGCAGTTTTTTTCCTTTCCTTTTTTTTTTTTTTTTTGTTTTTCATCTAACAATGGCTTTCCAAATACGTTAAACCTTTACTTTTCTGTCAAGGAATGAACAATAACAGCGTTGGTGGTATTCAATTGTCTCATCTGTAAATTCGGCTGAAATCATGTGAGACTTCACAGTAAAATGGCAGCGCAGTAATGTGCCATGTTATGCTTCAATTTCTTTTTTATGGTATTTTATTTATTGGGAAAAAACAAAACAAAACCTCGAGTGCCTTTGTGTCTTTTATGAAATTTCAATAAAGTGTCTTAAATAATAATAATAAATTGAATATTGATAAATTTGTGCACTTTCAGGCACTAACACAATAAACGAAGACAAAGGCATAAATGAAAATTGCATTGAAATGTCACAAACATAAAAAAGTGGGCACATAAGGCCCGGAATTCGAGATACGAGTAGACAGTTGAACATGATTATAAATAAATACAATACTATATATAGTAGAGCCAATGATTTCGTTAGTGATCCATACTTTATACCAGGCTTCAATTCTTTATACCTTCTAGTTTTCTTTATATTTAACAGTTTGGGCCTGGGTTGAACAAACAGCATCATTTAAATGCGCTCCTGTTGCATGCAACATGTTCGCAAATCAAATTATAAACTCTTCAAAGGAAAATGTGGGCGTCTGACGTATGTGTGTGTGAGTGTGTGTTTGTGTGTGTGATATTGCCGCAAGTAAATGTCAACGCGTGACAAAGTGAGAAGTTAGCAGTTCTGCTTTTGTAAGCTTTGACAACCAAAGCAATTTATTTTTTATAGAGAGTAGCTACAAAACACACACACAAACAAACACTGTGACAGATGCATGCAAAGACGTAGAACTAAAAATAAATGCATCCTTTTACTTTTACTATTTTAAGTACTTTGCAACTGAAAGAGTTGCCAAAACCTAAAAAAAAAAAAAAAAAAAAAAAAAAATAAATGTGAACGTAGCTGAAGAAAAATGAAATTCAAAAAAGATTTTAACAAAGTTTCCTTTACTTATTTTGCTGTCAAATTTATTTCATTACAATTCAGAGCAGACAGACATACGCATTTGACTTTACTCTAAAATAAAATAAAAGTTTATCGGAGTCAAAAAGGTAAAAAGAGAACAAAAAAAAAAGCTTAATGTCAGCACCAATCGGAATAATTTGGACTTATCAAAATGAGGCGAAAGTCGAGTTTATGCGTTTCATACGTCATGAAAATTATTTACTGCAACGCAAGACAAAACTCCATAAATGCTTTGATGAATCTCGTCCAAAAGCGGCCGTAAATGCTGAATTAGAGTTGAACGGCAACGATATGAAAACTGTTGTACAGGCTAAAAGCTGACCTTTGGATAATGCTGGGACTTTGGCTACAGAAGTTGCTTTGATTTATATTTAAACAACATTTTTTTTTATTTTTTACTATTTTAAATCTGTTTCTTTTTATTGTTACGAAATGTTCTATTTGTTTTACATTTTCTTTCTGTGTGTTTTTTTTAAACTTTGTTACAAGATAATTAAATTTTTAAAATTGAAAAACAAATCAAAAAAAAAAAAAAAAAAGTGAAACAATTAAAACGCGTCGTCCTTTTTATACCCGCCACATTTAGTGTGAAGGGTATATTCAGTTTGTCTGAAAGTTTGTAACACATTAAAGGA
>JAEIFJ010001270.1:0-48359 GCA_018903435.1 Leucophenga varia | reverse complement strand
CAAGTTGGGAAGGGATGGTTTGTTTAATTGGATATGGTGTGTAAGAGGAGCTGGTATTGTTTGGTATTGGAGCTTATGGAGGGGGTCATTCTAATACTAGATCTTGGAGGGGAGAGACCCGAGTTTGTTTCTTTTTCAATAATGTGTTTAAAGTTGCTTCAGTGGAATGCTCAAGACAAATAACTAAATAAAAAAAAATAAAAATAAAAAAAAAAGGTTTACAAGTAAAGTTGTTGGTTTCTTTTGGTTTTAACATATTTACAATTTTTTTATAGCAATTAGAGACTGTGGCCTGCATTCTGACTTCATTGTTAGGCATCATGTAAGACTTTTATCTGACCGACACCCTGAATCGATATTGGAGATGGCTTTTTAATTTTTGCAATAAATGAGCTGAAGGTTGGAAACAGTTTTTAGAGCTACAGGTATGTTCCTCAGACTTGTCATCTGCTAAAAGTTCGAGGTGGTTTTGATGAGTTTGGTTCGCTGAGAAAATAATTTTGTAAAGATGTTTGTGTTTTGTTTTGATACCCGTCACACATAGTGTGAAGGGTATATTTAGTTTGTCTAAAACTTTGAAACGCATTGAAGGAGACGACATACTACTGTGGGCATTTTACAAAGTGAATGTGTTTGTATAATGAAAAATCTTTATTTATTCTTGTAAATCTATTTCATTCCTTTCAAATTAGTCCCCTCCCGATAAAATACACTTTTTCCAACGTTTTGTCCATTCCTCGAAACATGGCAAATAGTCCCTTTCCGTTATAGCCATCAGCGTTTTCTTCGATTGAGCTTTTATCTCCTCAATCGACTCATAACGCGTTCCTTGGAGTGGTCTCTTGAATTTTTGAAATAGCCAGAGCGTAAATATTTTACTGATAATGTAATGGACATTGACATAAAAGTTGGCCTAGATGTTATTAACAGCCCTGTCAACTCCAGAAAAAAGAACTGGCCCCCGAAGTCTAAATTGAAAATTCCCTTACTTTTTGCCCACAGTAGTATACCTCATAAAGTATATATATTCTTTATCAGCTCGACGAGACGAATCGATCTAACCATGTCCTTCTGTCTGCCCATTCGTCGGTCTGTCCGTCTGTTTGTTGCTTTGCAGTTTATTCGGTCAGTTTATAAGATATTTAGCTGAAATTCAGAACTTAAGCTTTTCTCTCCGACGACTAAATCAAGTATTATAATGAAAGTGCCACGCTCATTTTTTAAGTATAGCCCCAATACAATCTTACCTTTTTTCAATTTTGTGTATGAAAATTGCTACTATTTATGAATGTATTCACTCCAAATTGGGTAAAAACACTTCTAATGTCATCCAATGTCAAAGCTAAGATGCCACGCCCATTTTGAGGTATGGGCTCTATATGAACTTTCCGGCCATTTTGTAATTTTTGTGTGAAAATTGTTTTTATTTATGAATGTATTCAATTCAAATTGGGTAATATCATATCTAATATCATCCTTCTTTTACTCTAATGATATTATAAGGATCAGCGCACTAAACCATATGGCCACCAAGCATAGTTACCACCCATTTTCTAATTTTTTTTCTCAAGCAAATGTTAAATATTAAATTTCTGGTAAAACAATTAAAGAAGTCGAAGGTACATCGTTTTTATTGTTCCTAACGTACTGTACATAATTTTTTTTTTTTTTTTTTTTGTAGCGAATAAATTTATTTGCAATCTGTCTTTAAAAGACATTCAGCAAGTTGCTTGAGAAATGAACAGTTGACAATGCGTTGGCGAAGCCATTATGGATAAGGAATAAAGGGAGGTGGATGGGAAAAGAAAATAAACAAAACGTAAAAATAAGCCTTTTGATCCTTCTTATACTAGAGCTGTTGTCGAGTAGGTTGATGGCGAGTGTGTTGGTATGCATGTCGAGCCGATTTATATAAGAGGTGCTTAATCTTGTTATTTCTTGGTATACCCAAGGTACCCCGAGTTCCTCGTGTATCTCTTTGTTGGTGTGGAACAAGTGAGCGTTTGACATAATCCTCAGCGCCTTGTTTTGAAATATTTGAATAATAGAACAGTTACTCCTGCTGGCAGTGCCCCGAATTGGGATACCGTAGGTCCATACCGGCTTTATAATTGCTTTATAGACTGAAAGTTTGCTCCTCAGCTTGAGAGGTGAACTTCGTCCGATAAGCCATAATTGTTTTTTTAACCTTTCATTGAGCTGTGCCTTTTTGGTGGGAAGGTGAGGACTGTACATCAATGAGGTGATTTTTAAATTGGCGCCGAGGCTATCGATGTTGTATACCTACTTTGTGTTGTAATTGTTGTGGAAGAAGCTATTATTATTTCGAAGGTAGGATGTGGAGTAGTCGGCGTGATACATTGAGCACCCCATGAGATGTTGCTTTGACGTGAAGGAGAACAAGAACTCTGGTGTAACAACAGATAGGTTGGAGTTTGATGAATTGATTTTGTTGTTGCATGGCGTCACAAATGAAAAATAAGCATTTCTCGCAGCCACTGATTTTTTTTATACCCGTTACACAAAGTGTAAACGGGTATATTCAGTTTGTCCGAAAGTTTGCAACGCATTGAAGGAGACATCGGAGACCCCATAAAGTATATATATTATTGATCAGCTCGATGAGACGAATCGATTTAGCCATGTCCGTCTGTCTGTCCGTCTGTCTGTTGCGATGGCTGTTACTCGGAAAGTTTTAAAGATATTGACCTGAAATTCGAAACTTAAGCTTTTAGTGCTCCTAGTTAGTTTGTATACCAGAACCAAGGTGCCACGCCCATTTTTAGATATAGCCCCCATACAAACTTACCACTTTTTTGACTTTTTGTATGAAAAAAGTTATTATTTATACATGCTTTTACTACAATATGGGGTAAAAACACTTCTAATGGCATCCAATATCAAAAGAATGTTGCCACGCCCATTTTCAGATATAGCCCCCATACAAACTTAATGCTTTTTCGATTTTTTGTATGAAAATACGAATATTTATGAATATATTTAATCCAAATAGGGTAAGAACACTTTTTATGTCATCCAGTGTTAAATCTAGTGCGCCACGCCCATTTTTATGTATAGCCTCCATACAAAATTACCACCGAGTTTTTATATCAAAACATTTACTATTTCTGAATGAATTCAATTAAATTTGGTAAAAATCGGGCACATATAACATAAAGCCTCCATTCAAATTTGACCAAATTCATCGTGAAATTTAATCTAAGCACCTGGTGAACATATAAACTATTAAAAGTGTTGTGTAACGGGTATTTCAGCTTCGGTTCCAATGAAGTTATCGTTTTTTCTTGTTTTTTTTTTGGTTTTGTTGATGAGCTTCGCTAATCATTTTTTATTAATTGTTCTTGCTTTTATTGATATTTTTATACCCGGTACACAAAGTGTAAACGGGTATATTCAGTTAGTCGAAAGTTTGCAACGCATTGAAGAAGACATCGGAGACCCCATAAAGTATATATATTATTGATCAGCTCGATGAGACGAATCGATTTAGCCATGTCCGTCTGTCTGTCCGTCTGTCCGTCTGTCTGTCCGTCTGTCTCTCTGTCTGTCTGTCTGTCTGTTGCGTTGGCTGTTACTGGGAAAGTTTTAAAGATATTGACCTGAAATTTTAAACTTAAGCTTTTTGTGCTTCTAGTTACTTTGTATACAAGAACCAAGGTGCCACGCCCATTTTCAGATATAGCCCCCCATGCAAACTTACCACTTTTTTTCGACTTTTTGTATGAAAATAGTTATTATTTATGAATGGTTTTTACTACAATATAGGGTAAAAATACTTCCAACGCCATCCATTATCAAAAAAATGTTGCCACGCCCATTTTCAGATATAGCCCCCATACAAACTTACCACTTTTTTCGACTTTTTGTATGAAAATAGTTATTATTTATGAATGCTTTTAGTACAATGTAGTGTAAAAATACTTCTAATTTCATTCAATATCAAAGAATGTTGCCACGCCCATTTTCAGATATAGCTCCCATACAAACTTAATGCTTTTTTCGATTTTTTGTATGAAAATACGTATTATTTATGAGTATATTTAATCCAAATAGGGTAAGAACACTTTTTATATCATCCAATGTAAAATCTAAGGCGCCACGCCCATTTTTATGTATAGCATCCATACAAACTTACCGTCCATTTTCGAGTTTTTTATATGAAAACATTTATTATTTCTGAATGAATTCAATTAAATTTGGTAAAATCAATTCCAATGTCCACCTAAGTGAACACTTTCGATATGGTAAGGATCGGGCAAATATAACATAAAGCCTCCATACAAATTTGACCAAATTCATCGTGAAATTTAATCTAAGCACCTGGTGAACATATAAACTATTAAAAGTGTTGTGTAACGGGTATTTCAGCTTCGGTTCCACCGAAGTTAACGTTTTTTCCTTGTTTTCTTTTAGCGTTGCAGTAATTGTTAATTATACACTTCTTCTTTTAAGAACTTTATTTTTGAAAATTAATTTACTGACTATATTAGCGGAAGCACGGAGCGATTAGAAAAACACGTTTATGTCGCATTATAGTTGACAATGATGATCTTGAATGACTGACTGGTACCTTTATGATCATTTAATCAGGTCTAAAGTGAAGAATCTTCCGTCAAGTGTTGAATGCGTCTGTGAGTTGGAACTGGCGGCTGATTTGTTTAAAGAGATCTTGATTTGTTCTTATTAAGAGAGTACCACCACTCGGACTACCCAAGGTTCTCGATGGGGTGTATAACGCTTCTCCCTTACCGAACAAACTCATTCGACAATCCAAACGTGATTCGTGAAGAACGTACTGCGAAGGCTTGCAATCGCTGCCGGAAGTAGCTTGACTTGCTAGCTCTTGATGAAACCAAATCGTAACTTCATAGAAAGCCGTAGGGAAACACTAGTGCTCATGCTACAAGTTCATTTCCGTGGCTGTGATGTGATTCCTGCTATTATTGACCGCTGGGTGTCTAATAAAAGGCAACGTAGCTTATCAGATGTCGTTCTGGACAACGATAAAGTCCGTTGTACAATAATGTCCTCTAAATCTTTTAAGTCTCCCCGGGGAGATTTCATTTATCCTGCCTTGCTTCCAAAGGGCCTAGACTCAATAATTGACCAACTAGCCAGCATCAACTTGGGATATGTTCCCCCATCATGGTGGAAGCTGATTGTTGCATTTATTCCAAAGCAGGGTAATAATCCCATTCACTTTTCAATCTCGTATAGACCCATTAGTCTCTCTTCCTTTATTTTTAAAACGTTGATATGAAGGGAAAATCTATGGTAGGCGCTCTGCACACCCTGCTCGGTAGCATTAAGAGAGCCTTCCAATCTATGAAAATAGCTTTGTGCGCTTTCCTTGATAAGGTGCTTTTGATAACACTGGCTTCGGCTCATCACTCGGGCTCTCTCCCGAAGAGGCATTGATGATCTCACCATCGCATGAGTTAAATCGATGTTTAATCATTGCGACATTTCGTCCTCTCTGGGAGGTCTATCTTTTGACATCAAAACCATTAATGGCTTTCCTCAAGGGGACGTTTTCTCCCCTTTGCATTGGTCACTCGTAATAGATGATCTCCTAACTGAGCTAGGATCGTTACGCTAAAACGTCATCGGTTACGAAGATGACCTAGTTATCACAGTCTCGGGTATATACGGACGTACACTCTCTGAAGTGATGTGTTCGGCTTTAAATTGTAATAAAGTGGACCTTAGCATTAGCCCTCAGAATGCAGTTCTGGTCCCTTTCACTAGACGATACAAACTCGACATTGACCCGGTTAATATTAACTCCACTGTCTTGTGTCTTTCCAACGAGGTCAATTATCTAGGGTTAACCATAGATAAATGATTAAATTGGAATTCCCATATTAAGGCCGCCATTAACAAAGCTACATACGCTTTGTGGATCTGTAGGCGTCTGATTGGGAGAATCTGGGGTATCACACCCAAAATCATTTTCTGGGTCTATACATCTATGGTTAGACCCACCTTCAAATCAACATGATTGATTGACTTCAGCGTCTGGCGTGCCTCTGTGTCACCGGGGCGATGAAGACCGGTCCCACTGCTGCTATGGAGGCGTTCATTGATACACCGCCTCTACACATATTCACGATGTCATCAGCCGCTATGGAAGCACTTAGAATCCAACCTCAGAACAGTGATGTACTTCTTGACTTTGTTCATTCAAAAATCTTAAAACTCATTCCTGGCATAGAGATCTGCAAGATTACAGTTTTATGACCACGGATATTCGCTTCGGCAGACGTTAATTGTTCCTTCTCCCCAATCGGTCAGATTGGACGAGTGGTGATCTTGGTTTTAAGCCATCAACCATTAACTGGTTTACTGACTGGCACTGGTGCTGGCATATATGATCCCAACAACAGTATCTCTGTTGCAATGGGTGCTTGGCCCACGGTCTTTCATTCTGAGATCATTGCCATCGAAGTCTGCACCCGACACGTTTTGACTCATAGTCCTCGGTTTGCCAATATCAGATTTTTTTCCGATAGCCAGCTGCTATTAAAGCACTAAACATATGGTCCTTTCCATCTAAGTTAGTTTTCCAGTGTTATGATACACTTCAACACCACTCTCAGGGTCACTGGACACAGGGTTATTAATTTTCTCGCCCTTTAATGGCCGGAGCCTCTTTGCGGGCTCAGCTGGGCCGCAGTCATATGCATAATCCATATGATCTCCGCAGAATCTCTTCGACAACAAACGGGCCTACGACAAGCTAAGCAATTAGCTCTCACCATCAACCCAAAAATATAATATATCTCAGCCGTCATGATCTCAGGTTGGAAACTGGCTACAAAATATCCCTGTCCCCAGAGTCAGAGTGCTTGGAGGACGATTCTCTGTGAATATCCAGCTTTGGCCCGCTTCAGATTCACTCTGTTTAATCGCTGTTTTATAACTATCGATCAAATAAGGGTCGCCCCGACTAGGGAAAGTCTTCTGCTTATTAAAGAGGCGGAGAGGATTCTCTGTCCATTAACCTAACCATTTCTCAAGGCCGTGCTTGGAAACAATAGACTCCCCTAGAGTCGCAGTGCCCTTTAATCTTCAGTTAACGGAGGCCTACCATGTTCCTACTATACTCTGTGCTAACGATTGGAACGTGTGAGGACTTACTTGAGTCTCCACTTTTGCTCTGACCATTTGCCCAGGCCCAGGCACAACGTCAGACTTTTTATGGTTATGGTTATGTTCTCGGAAAATTTACCGATCAAGTCAACGATGTTGGATTTAATGTGTGGAACACATTTTAAGTAGTTGCAGATACAAAATTATATGTGGATATAAAAGTCTGATTTGATTTTCTACAAAAATTTAAGATACTTTTAGACAGAGATAGTTACTCTTTTGAGCGGATGAATAGCGATGAACATGTCCAGAATAGTGAATACAGCGTATACAATGTATATAATTTTTCTGCCACGATTGGTGTGGAACCAAAAGCTACCACTTGATCTAGCTATCAGATTCGGAATAAGAATTACACTCGTGCGCGTGCAACGAAACGGCGACAAAATCACTTACGGATTCTTTCAGTAACATCTACTTACATGAGCAGAGGGCAGTCAACACAAAACAATGCTCAGAGACGTCATGATTGTGAGGCATAATTTCAATAGAAATTTCTAAATCAGTTGATGAGACAAAAAATAATGAAAAGACATACAACATCAAACCACATACAATCCAGTAGTCTACTGATGGGTCACTAACCGATGAAGGTGCAAGTATCGGGCTAGTAGGTCCTATATACTAATGTCTTTCAAGCCGAAATAAATACGTTAATCAAATGCGCACAACCGAATATTGATTGGAACTACCACGGCTGTGATATTGCAATCCTATCTGACAGTCAAGCGGTCTTACAGCGCTAAACCCTAAGACAATCAATTCGAAACTAGTGCAGCAAGCCGTAGATACCACAACAACACGTTACATCTACTATGGGTGCCCAAACACTCTCCGAAACGAACAAGCAGACTCACTCCCATCACTGATGATCGGCCCAGAACCTCATAGCGCTATCGGCGACCACGCGATTGCTCTGATACAGCGGAATGGAAAGAACTCTACAAGAGCAAGAAGATGGAACCAGATCCATGGAATGCACCAAACTAAGAAGTTCATTATTGGGTATGACCCCAAAAGAAAAAAACAGTTATTATAGTTCAACAGAACTCAACAGAAATTACTTAAATGTATCATCACCGGCTATTGTAGATTATAGAGACACCTGACAGTCATGGGGATAAGCAGCTCTATGATTGCAGATTCTGTGATCAAGAGACACCAACGCACATAGCTTGTGAGTGCGAGACTCTTTCCATTAACAAACTACTTACATTAGGAAGCTACTGTTTATCGGAAGAACAAGCAAGAAAAAGAATTCTATAAATATTTTAAGATTCATACCAAGCGTAGTTATAGATGAATCAGCAATGACTACAACGTTAATAATAATAATAACCAGAGTTCGAAAACAAACAAAACAGTACACTATCATTTCTTTTCTCACTGAACTTTTGAAGGAGCAAAACAAAACGAGAGAACATTTCGAGAACTTTATGTGAATGATTGCTTCGTTTTTGTTTACGTTCCCGAACACAAACGAAACGAATCAATAAAGTACTCTAAGCATCGGAACAAAACAAAATATAAAGTTTGTACTCGTGACACAAAACAGAACGAAACAAATAAAGATTTTTACAACAACAATAAACTGATGAAGCGTTTGATTTTAGTGCTCTTTAGTGCACTTTCGAAAAGTTCTGTACTGTACTGTTCTTTTTTGTTTTTATAGAATATTAAGGTATTTTTATTTGTTTTCTAAATTTTGAGTCCAAAGCTCGGTCACGCTGGTATTTAAAATCAGTATCATTTGTGCAAAATTCTAAAAAAAACAAGAAAAACGTTAACTTCGGTAGAACCGAAGCTTTAATACCCGCCACACGAATCTTTAAAGAGCTTATGAGTAATCATCAGTGGTCACCCAAGTTTACACACAGTATTAGTTTCAAATTTTAAGCTAAAAATGCAGATATATATAGCAACATATTTCTCGAAAATATCTTTAAATGGGCGGTAAGTTTGTATGGAAGAAACACCTAAAAATGGGCGTGGCACCATGTTATTGGAAGAGTTTTTACCTAATATGGAGTAAATTCATGAAGAAATAATAACCATTTTCATACAAAAATTCGAAAATGGGCTGAAATTTTGTATGGGGGCTATGCCAAAAAATGGGCGTGGCACATCTGATTTGACATTGGATGGCATTAGAATGTTTTTAGCCAAATTGGAGTGAATATATGCATAAATAATAAATATTTTCATACAAAAAAACGAAAAAAACGGAAAGTTTATATGGGGGCTATGGCTAAAAGAGGGTGTGGCATCTTGGATTTGACATTGAATGACATAAGAAGTGTTTTTACCCAATTTAGAGCGAATACATTCATAAATAATTAGTATTTTTATACAAAAAATGGGAAAAAAAACGGTAAGTTTGTATGGGGGCTATACCTAAAAATGGGCGTGGCACTCTAATTCTCGAACTCATAATAGTCGTTGCCGAAAAAAGCTAAAGTTCCAAATTTCAGCTTAATATCTTTATATCTTCAACGAAAAAGATGCTTACAAGTACACCTACCCAAGTGCCCCTCTCCGATTTCAATGAAATTTGGCACAGTTGTAGTACATCGAAAAACATTAGACACGTATTTTTTTATAAGGGCCCTTAAAGCGTTTTAAGGGTGAAAACCACCCCCCCAAATTTTTTCAAAGAAATTGAAAATTCTATGTTAAAACAAGATATTTTATAAAAGTGACTATTGAATTTGTTTGCAAATCATCAAAAAAATAATCCCTAACATTTATTATTCACTTTTCGTTAACTTTATAATTGTTTAACAATAATTATTTAAACAAGTTATCATCAAGTTTACAAATTTAAAAAAGTGTTGATGCCAATCAATTCTACTTAAAAAGTTAAAACGATTATATATTACACATTTTCTTGAAATATTCGTATTTTTTTTATAAAATGCGTATAAACAAATTGAGGGGTAAAATAATGTAACAGATAATGTAAAATAAACAAAAAGATAGGCAGTTAGGTATGGGAAAAAGTCGCGTTAATTTTGAACGCGACTTTCGATAACACGCGTTCAAACCGATTTCACACCGATTTTCACCCTTAAAACGCTTTAAGGGCCCTTATAAAAAAATACGTGTCTAATGTTTTTCGATGTACTACAACTGTGCCAAATTTCATTGAAATCGGAGAGGGGCACTTGGGTAGGTTTACTTGTTAGAAATATACAAACGGACAGACAGACGGACAGACGGACAGACAGACGGACATGGCTAGATCGATTCGTCTCGTCGAGCTGATCAAGAATATATATACTTTATGGGGTCTAGGACGTCTCCTTCAATGCGTTACAAACTTTCAGACAAACTGAATATGCCCTTCACACTTTGTGTGGCGGATATAAAAAAAAGAAAAAACGTTAACTTCGGTAGAACCGAAGCTTAAATACCCGTCATACGAATCTTTAAAGAGTTTATGAGTAATCATCAGTGGTAACCCAAGTTTACACACAATATTGATTTAAAATTTTGAGCTAAAAATACAGATATGTATAACAACATATTTCTCGAATATATCTGGAAACGGGCGGAAAGGTTGTATGCATGAAACACCTGAAAATGGGCGTGGCACCATGATATTGGAAGAGTTTTTACCCAATATGGAGTAAATTTATGAATAAATAATAACCATTTTCATACAAAAAATCGAAAATGGTCGGAAAGTTTGTATGGGGGCTATACCAAAAAATGGGCGTGGCACATCTGATTTGACATTGGATGACATTAGAATGTTTTAAGCCAAATTGGAGTGAATATATGCATAAATAATTAGTATTTTTATACAAAAAATCGGAAAAATCGGAAAAAACGGAAAGTTTATATGGGGGCTATGCCTAAAAGAGGGCGTGCCATTTTGGTTTTGACACTGGATGACAAAAGAAATGTTTTTACACAATTGGGAGCGAATGCATTTATAAATAATTACAATTTTTATACAAAAAATCGGAAAAAACGGTAAGTTTGTATGGGGACTATACCTAAAAATGGGCGTGGCACTCAAATTCTCTAACTCATAATAGTCGTTGCCGAGAAAAGCTTAAGTTCCAAATTTCAGCTTAATATCTTTATATCTTCAACGAAAAAGATGCTTAGAAATATACAGACGGACAGACAGACAGACAGATAGACGGACATGGCTAGATCGATTCGTCTCGTCGAGCTGATCAAGAATATATATACTTTATGGGGTCTACGACGTCTCCTTCAATGCGTTACAAACTTTTAGACAAACTGAATATACCCTTCAAACTATGTGTGGCGGGTATAAAAAAAAAATTTAAATGCCGCGTCCACAAAACAACGCATTACGCGAATTGTTTGATATTAATTCGGAAAATAAAATACTTTGTAACAATGGAAACTGCAACGGAAAAGTATTGAGCAAGCATGCTGGAAATTTGGAGAGGCATATAAAAACAACGCATTGCGAACTTTACGAAAAGTACATAAAAACTAAAAATAAGGTTAGTGACTTAGGCGTTAAGAGGGACATTGTAAAAATTTGCTAGACCGTTGCGTATGGCGGAGGATCACGCTTTTAAAATATTAACAGAGCCAGTTTTAGAAGCGGCTCAAATTGTTCTAAATGAACACAACATTACAGAGCGAATAGTGACATATTCCAATAAAATAAAAGACGATATTAAAAACGAAGTTAAGGGGAGACTGATTTCATTGAAAAGTGACATCGCATCTCGTCAAAATTTAAGTGTTTTGGGCATAAATGTTCAATACATAAAAAATAAAACTTTTATAATTCAAACGCTAGCAATAAAAGAACTTAAGGAAAAGCACACGGCTGACTATTTAAGGTCCATCATTCTTGATGTCATTGCTGAATATAATATTGATTTAAATCAAATATTAACTGTTACAACGGACAATGCAGCGAATATGATAAAAACAATAAACGATTTAAATGTAGATTTAAAATATGCAATGGAAGAAAATACTTCCGGAAATTGCATTGAAAATAGTTTAGAAATCATTGCGGAATCTTTTAATACTCCTATGATAACAAATATAAGATGTGGTGCTCACACTATTCAACTATGTGTGAACGATGTATTAAAAGTAGACGAAATAAATCAAAAAATAGAAAAAACTTCGAAAGGTGGTTAAAAAGTTGAGAACCTACCTCAATCTATTGAAAAATGGAGGTTATAAGAAACCTATCCTCGACTGCATCACTAGATGGAACTCATCATACAATATGATTCAAAGATTCAGTGAACTAAAACAGTTTGTTTCCACATTAAGTTCTGACAACGCAGATTTTCTTATAAATGAAGATGACTGGTGCTTTGTCGAACACTTTTTAAAAACATTTGCTAGTGTTTATTCGGCAACTATTAAGTTACAGTCGGAAAAACTGTAATATAGCGACATGTACGTTATCATAATGGACGTAATATTCGAGATAGAAAAACAACCGAGCAGTAACATTCAAGTTGCATTACTTGAAGCTTTAAATAAGCGAAAGACCAAATTATTCGACAGTTGCTTATTTAATGCAGCTGTTTTTTTGGAATCCAAGAATCAAAGTTATTTTAAAACCGGACCAAATAGCGAAGGCTAAAGCTTTTATTAAAAATTTGCATATCCGAGTTGCTTCACTAAAAGATAATAAATTGTTATCCTAACTAAAACAATTAAATAGTTTCTTAACTTTCCCTAATTTAAACAGAAAACAATACAAACTCTGATGAACCCGCAACAAGTAGTCAAGTATGTCAAGCACCAAAAACACTCATTTAATATCTATCTAGTCTTGATCCTGTGTCCAACACTGTAGATCATACGACATCCTTAAACTTGGTTTGGAAACTGATCTTATCATGTATGAAAAGCAAACGAGACAACCACTCAATAGCAATCTAATGGAATTTTGGACAAACCAGGCCAACTCACTAACTTGCCTAGCAGAAATTATATTAGCTACACCATGTACCCAAGTCAGTGTAGAGCGATTGTTTTCAGCGTTAAAATATGTTTAATCAGATGTGCGAAATAAGCTAACATGTGCCCCAAATACCTTAGAGCACATTTTGCTCGTAAGAGCTAATGGTGTATTTGAATACAAATAATATAATTAAATAATCAGAATGTACAAAAAAAATTTTTGACAATTTGCAAAATTTTCGATAATTTGAAAATTTTTCAAAAATCAAACGTTTCATCAATTTATTGTTGTTGTAAAAATCTTTATTTGTTTCGTTCTGTTTTTGTGTCAAGAGCACAAACTTAATAACAAACAATACAGTACACATGTACGAGCATATTCAAAATATATAAAGTTTGTCATTATTTAATTGAAAAGTTTCGTATAAAGTTTTCTCTCTCAAACGTTATTTTCTAAGAATTATTGATTCGTTTCGTTCTCTACATGATTTGTTCGTGTAGTGTACTGTTTCTTTTCGTTCTCTGATTAAAATAACTACATACATGTATTACGTTATTTTAAAAATAGAGGGAGATGTAGTATGCACATACGAAGTGTGTTCAAAAAAGTATCGTGAATTTTGAATTTTAGCGGGTTACGTGTATTCGAATTTCGATTTTTTTGTGGCGCTAGGTTGGTACTCATGTCTCTCACTTATGCCGACGAGCTCGGCCATTTTCAATGTTCACTTAATTATTGACAGCTGCTTTGCCTACACGTGTTTTGGATCGTCTTCGATTTTTACCTATTCAAAGAAATGGATCAAAGACCAGTATCAAATTTTGTGTGAAAAACGAAATTAAGTGCGCGGATGCATTCCGAATGTAGACTGTGGCATACGGAGAAGCTACCTTGGACCGAAGCAACGTTTATCGGTGGTACAAAATGTTCTCAGAAGGCCGAGAAGATGTGAACGACAAAGAGCGTGCCGGACGCCCGAGCACTTCAACAACAGACGAAAAAATTAATAAAGTGGAGAAAATGGTATTTGCCAATCGTCGAATCACCGTTAGAGAAGTTGCTGGGGACCTTAACATATCGATTGGCTCGTGCCATTCGATTTTTATCAATAATTTCAATTGCGACCCAAAACAGTATCGCATGAACATTGCTAATGAGATGTTGGACTCTGTCCGTGACGACCCAAATTTGCTCCAGAGGGTCATAACTAGTGACGAATCGTGGGTTTGTGGTTATGACGTGGAAACCAAAGCTCAATCATCTCAATGGAAGCTGCCGCACGAACCAAGACCGAAAAAAGCGCGCCAAGTTCGGTCGAATGTGAAAGTTTTGCTGACAGTTTTCTTCGATTGCAGGGGCGTGGTACATCATGAGTTCTTACCACAGGGTAGAACGGTCAATAAGGAATATTACCTGCAAGTTATGCGCAATTTGCGCGAAGCAATCTGCCAGAAACGCCCGGATTTGTGGAAGAACAAAAATTGGCTTTTGCACCACGATAACGCCACTGCTCACACATCGTTGCTTGTGCGCGACTTTTGGCCAAAAACAACACACTTATGATGCCGCAGCCACCGTATTCCCCAGATCTGGCCCCTGTGACTTTTTCTTGTTCCCCTTAACTGAAGAGGCCCATGAAAGGACGACGTTACGCTACGCTTGACGAGATAAAGACTGCATCGAAGGAGGAGCTGAACAAGATAAAAAAAACTGATTTTTTGAAGTGCTTCGACGATTGGAAAAACCGTTGGCAGAAGTGTTTTTTTTGTTTTTTTTTTTTTATTTTATTTATTTATTTTCAATGTTTATATTATTTGTAATTAGTACAATGCTTAATTAATAATTTTTACAGAGTATAGTTTAAATTAAAACAAAGCTTTCAACTGAAATATATATACATATGTTTCTCTAATTATTATTAATATAAACTTTAATGGCAAGGGAAAAATGGAAAAACCCTTAAGAAAATTTAAGATAAAATGAAACTAAAACTAGGAAACTACGCACTAACTTATAATAAGAGTATTGATACTTAAAAAGTCTAATCTCGAGACTAGAGGAGTAAGTACCAATTAAAGCAATTTGTCTAATATTGATTATATGACTAAATTGCGATTATTAAATATTGTATTAAATTGAACTATTTTTTGAGCTACTGTTTGAATTTTAAGTTTTCTGTGTAATTTTACAGTGGAGAACAAGAATGGCAGATTGCACAGCATTTTTAGCATTTTGTTCTGAGCAATTTGCAATTTTTTAATATGGGTGGAAGCACAATCACCCCAAATCTGACAAGCATAAAATAATCTTGGAACAAAAATTGCTTTAAATATTAAAAGCTTATTATCTAATGAAAGTTGAGACTTTCGGTTAATGAGCGGGTATAACATGCAGATTGTCTTATTTACTTTGTCTATGGTATTTTCAATGTGGATGTTAAAAGTAAGTTTCTTATCGAAATATAATCCTAAATACCGAAGACTATCAACCCAGGAGATTTCAATATTATCTATCATTAAATTCATACTTGGTAAATATATACTTTTCCTTTTCCTTGTAAAGAAGATCGCACATGTTTTACTAACATTTAACTTAATTTTCCACTTAACAAAATATGAGTTGAGATCAGTTAAAGATTGTTGAAGTGTATTATGAATATCAGAGTAATTTTTATCTGCGCAGTACAGGGCAGTATCATCTGCAAATGTTGATATAGTACAATTACTAAATGAAGGTACATCGTGGGTATATATATTATAAAGCAGTGGTCCCAAAACTGAACCTTGAGGTACACCAGCAGTTATAGCTTTGGTGCTAGATTTAACACCATTAAGTTCAACAAAAAACTTTCTATTATGAATAAAACTTTGAATAATTTTAATTAAATAAACTGGGGTGCTTGTAACCATTAATTTATGCAATAATCGGTCGTGCCATACAGTGTCAAAAGCTGCTTGTATGTCAAGGGCAACCAAACCTACCGATTTCTGATATAGCATGCTATCTTTAACAAAGTTTTTTAGTTTTTGAAGAGGAATAATGCAGATCATTTGAGACCTAAAACCAAATTGAGTTTCTGGAATAATAGAATGCTCTTCTAGGTGTAGATTAAGCTTTTGTTTTAATATTTTTTCAAGCATTTTTGAAAAGCCACTTAACAAACTTATAGGTCTATAGCTTTCAGGTGAATCCAGAGGTTTTCCTGGAGGTTTTTTTGAAATGGCAATTACTTAAGCATATTTCCAGATTTGGGGAAAGTAACCAATTTGAAGGCATTTTTGAAAAACAAGAGCAATGAAGCGGATTACATTATTTGGCAGATTTTTAATACAAATATTTGGAATGCAATCAGGACCTGCAGATTTTCGAACTTTCAGCGCTTTGATTATGCACTTAACATCCTCAATTGACACTGTAGGAGCATCAAATTCATTATAACTACTAAGGTGTACGATCGAAGCTCTAACTGAGGAAATTGTTTCGCTGGTTTAAAGGCTTTCGGTGAGTTTGTGTTTTTCTTGAAAGATATTTCCAAGTAGGTTTGCTTTGTCTTCCCGAGTAAAGAATGTCGAATCATTATAATTGAAGCTTGGAAGAAAATGTTTTTTATTTCTTATTAGTTTAGTAATTTTCCAGAAGCTTTTTGTGTAACGCGTATAAAAAGAGAAAAGCATATATAATGGAACCCTTCCCGGAAATACCACCTACTGCAAATCAAAATACACGTTATTCTGTCATATCTGCTACAGACAAAAAACCAATCCCGCATTTCTCATGTCTTGCAGTACATTGATCTCTCAAAATCATCAGCAAAAAAATTTTATTAATTTCTGAGATACGTGACGCCAATTTGCTGCTTTTGGTTGAGGAAAAAGTTAATGCTAAAAAATGTATATCATCTAAAGAACTGGCCGTGATCTGTTAAATAAAAGCTTCGTACGGTTTTGCACCTTATCTTAACCATATCCCTGCTGAGGAAATTGTGGAAGGGCTGGAATCCGAAGGCGTGGTTATAGTTTACAAATTTGCTAAAACAATTGATGGCAAAAGTATCCCAACTGGAGTGCTACAGCTTACCTTTGATCTCTAACACCTACCGCAAAAAATTAGCATTTCATGCAGAACAGTTAATGTAAGAGAGTATATTCCAAATCCAATGAGACGCAAAAACTTCAATGTGCTGGGACATATAGCTAGATACTGTACGAAGCTAGCAATATGCAAAATATGTAACTTGGAACCACAGTGACCCACACCATGTCCACGTGCATTTTGGACAAATTGTGAAGAGAACCATGCAGCTTCTAGTAAAAGTTGTTCTAAGTACATTGAAGCCAGGGATATACTTAAAATTAAAATGAGAAAAAGCAGCTCCATATACAATAAGCAAAACAAACAAAAACAACCACTACAACTAACACGTACGCCAAGTCACAATATCAATCCGCGAACCCAACAAAAGTAAGCGAAAAAAGTAAAACAAGCAAAACTCTATCAATTTCATCAATCCATACAACAACAAACATTTCAACAACTGCACTAAGTTCACATACTGTATTATGCACATATATGAAGTATATTAAACAGCAACACTTTGTTGCTGCACAAGCATAAATCAAGCAACGACACTTTGTCGTTACGTAAACAATCCTAAAATGAACTCAAGTGCCCAGCACATTTCAAGTGCAATGAAATATGATCGCACTTGAATGTAGCTGGCAACGGCCAAAGCGTAGTCAGCATAATTGCCGGCTATTGACCGTTTAAATAAGAATGTATATGCATAATACTCTCTGCCCTTCTGCAACGTCTCCATTGCTTTTATTATATACTATGTACGCTGCAGCTCTGCCGTCGGCTTCGCTGACGTAGCAGCGCGCAGCTTAGCTAAGTTAAAGTTCTAAGAATAAAATGTATTCTGGTAAAAACTGTCAAAGAATAAAGACGACTTACACTGTGGTGTGCAAGTCAAAACTAAAATCAAACTTAAAAAGGATTTATCTTCTACATGACCTCAGGATCTATTACATGGCGACCGTGGCAGGGATCACGAGGACGATAGCAAAAACCAAAAAAAAAAAAAAAAAAAACAGCAACAACAACAAGAAAAACTCATTGCAACAACAAAAGAAAACATTTCATATAAGTAATGGGCTCGGTTAACTGTAAAGGATATAAAACAACAAAAACGGACACAACAAAAACAGCACAACTCGATTCAACGGGAAAGGCATAAAGGATCGGATCCAAAATCAACAAACAAAAAGAAAACATTAATCAATCTGAAGAACAACTGGACTGAAGAGCAGCTGGAGGAGGAATATTCAAAGGATTAAACAAAAATAAATTTCTGAGTGATGAGTACAGACAGCGCAAGTTAACAAAAGAAATTGTTAACGATAAAACTACATTAAACAAAACAAAAAAACCAAGAAATCGTGGTGGCATACAGCTGCGAATTAAGAAATGCAAAGCCGAAATCTGTGCAATATAATATAATAGCACAAAGCCCCCGACTTGGGAAACTGAAAAAAAACTAGCAGACGAATTAGACTTGCTAGAGGCAGAAGAGCGCAAGTATAAGACAAACGCAAATACACCTGCTCCTCTTATTATTAGAAATTTATTAATTCTAATTACTCCTCCAGAACCAAAGAAGCTACCAACCTTCACAGAGAGATGCCCTGACGACTGTGCTGGACCATTTTACGCCCCGGCCTGTGCAATGACCACATCTTTTAGTGATTTTCTTAAATATTGCTATGAGTGAAATCAGCCAGATCGTTAGAAAATATGTTCATTTTGAACACACCTTATATGCAGACGATGTCATGATTTACACAAAACAAAAAGATCTGAAATTAGTTGAAAGTACTACTGCGGAATGATCGGAACACAGATCTTGAAAGTCTTCTATTTGTAGCCTTCTTTTGTCAGGACCATTAAGAATTGCTATGTCCAATAAACCAGGATGTCTGCTTGGATCAGTGGGCCAGTAAGTTGGATTACCAGTACTGACAACAGAAAGATTCATTGCATTGATGCACTTACGCAATTCTATGCCTTTTGGGTTGTCAGATACAGCTCCTCATTCAAATCTCCTCCAATTATAAAATTATTTCCAAGATATTGAAACATATTTTTAAACATGTCTTGAGTAACGTGAAACCGAGGCGGCAAATATGCAGCTGCAATTTTGAGGCTGCCAGTAATAGTTTCCAACTCAATGATGGTAATTTGTGCAGCTCGATCTAGTATTAATATTTTACAAAGGTAGAAACATTACACTTCGTGAGATAACAGGAGCTCTATGGTATGATCGAAATGAAATCATACATAAACCTAAGACTACCAACGGTTGTAGAGGAGATTGCACTTAAAACTTGATATACATCCAAATATTTGGTAGGAAACCTTCTTAACCTAAATACGCAGCTTAGACTGAAACGAACCCATCCCTCGGATCTTCCAAACCGTCAATCGTTATGAGGTACTTGTACTGGGTCTGTTGAGTATTCATTGGAATTCTCCCTAGCCAAACCACATCATAAATAATCTATAATGTCAATTTGTTATGCTAGTTATAAAATTTGATTATAGTCCACAATTGGACTGATTGCAAATAAAGTAGACAATAAAAAAAAAAAAAAAAAATAGTTGAAAATACATTTGTGCAAATACTGAAATTGACTGTGTTAAAGTGGAAAACATTTCACATTTGCAGGAAAAGGTACTGTTCAGATCTCAATCTGTCATATGTGTACAATAACATGTCTTAACCTAATGAACTACAAGCTGTATTTTAGGTTTTCTGTTTGGCAGAACGTATAGATTTAATGCTCATTGTAAATACATTAGAGATTCTATATTTAAAAGACTGAATGTAATTAAGTTTCTCTCTTCTAAACATTAACATTGCCAAATCCGCGATCCTATCCAAGATAGATTACAATTTAAAAATGTATGGTCACTGAGCTAAGTCAACGATTAACAACATTAAAGCACCTTACCATTGTGCTTTAAGAAAAAGTCTGAGGACTTTTCCGACTACACTTACCGACAATTTATTGGCGGAAAGTGGACTACCATCTGTTGAAGACAGAATACTACAAAACGAAATGCGTCTTGTTTCCAAAGTGCTACATGGGCACAATAAAATTTTACACCAATTGATTAAAGCTGCGTTAAAACGTTTTTCGTACACCATGATGTCCATCAGCAATTTTAAAGTGCTTTCGCCACGCTAAAGAACTTTTGCTGTCTCTCCTAGGGCTACTCTCATTTTTGAGAAGCGTTTTTCGCCATGGACAGAAATTAAAAAATGAGTTGTATCAACTCTTCTTGTGTGTAAAAAAATATTCTGCGGCTACCAAGATGACTGCAAAATCTCCCGTAGTAAAGTTTGCTACTCACGAAAAAAGTCGACATATATCGTCTTATTAAAAAATTTTAATTCAATCGATCTCTATCTAGATGGAAGGACTATTGACACCACTATGCTGCCAATTACCCGGAAAAGAGATAAAGCTGAGAACCCAAAGAATATGCCTTCTTATAAAATTTGACCATATATCCGACTATGATTGGGCCGCAGCCAAATAACACACATGCACCTTTTGGGCAATTCCACTGTGTCTTCATGCAAATCTTGCGGAAAATCTCCAGCAACTTTAAACCACATCCTGGCATCCTGCCCTTACCTTAATACCCATAGAAATCCTTATTTTAATGCAACTCCTCCCGATAAACTATTAAAAAATGTTAACATTAATTTTTATTTTTTTATTTTTTATTTTCCTATGAATAAATTCATACATCTGTTTACAACAACATCTTGTACATTTTATAATATCGATAAAGGAATAGAATTAATTTAAGAGAACAATTTCTTTAAATTATAAATAATAAAAAAATAAGATCTATGAAGAAGTTATCGTTAATAACAATTTCTTTATGAAATAAGTATGCGTTTATTGATAGTGCGGTATGTCAGCTAGTCGGATCGACGTCGTCTTGTAGTTAGCTCAAGTATGGGTAAGTTACTCAACTCGTTGTTTGAATGTGACAGGATTCTGGTGTGGTAACTTCTACTGACTGCTATTATTTCCTCTTTAACGGTGTGAATTTTGAGATATCTATGTATATCTGCGTTAGAAACATACCATTTCGCTCTCGTAATTTGTCGAAGTATTTTTGACTTCTGAATTTGTATTATATTGATGTTTGATGTTTTAGATGTGCCCCAAACTTGAAGGCCGTATTTCCAAATTGATTTTACGATGCTTTTATACAAAAGAAATTTATTGCTCATAGAGAGCTTCGAATGTTTGTTCATTAGCCAGCTCAGTTGACGACATTTCTCCTTCATTTGATTTCGCTTTTTTTCTATGTGCAACTTCCAAGTCAGTTTGTTGTCTAATTGAATTTCCAAGTATTTTTCCGATTTCCCAATTGGTATGATAACATTAATTATTTTAAAGGAATAGGCACGAAAACTCT
This sequence comes from Leucophenga varia, assembly GCA_018903435.1. Taxonomy (NCBI): domain Eukaryota; kingdom Metazoa; phylum Arthropoda; class Insecta; order Diptera; family Drosophilidae; genus Leucophenga; species Leucophenga varia. Next base: position 26,761 of record JAEIFJ010001270.1, on the reverse strand, counting down.
TTTTGGTTGTAGTTTTGTTTTCGATAATTTTTATGGCCCATTTATCAAACCATTTTTTGGTGTTATCAGGAATATTTTGAAGCTTATTAGAGGCTGAAGCTAAGTCTTTATGTGAATAAAGAAGTATTGTGTCATCTGCAGAAGTTGCTATCATAGAAGAGAGTTCCATTGGGACAGGTAAGACTTATGTAAAAGGACGTATAAGAGCGGTCCAAGAACGCTACCTTGAGGTATAACTGCTTTAATTGGCCTAATTGTAGAGTGAGCGTCTTTAACTTTTATATAGAAGTGTCGATCAGATATGTAACTTTTAGCATGTGGTAAAAATCTGGTGGTAGAAGCTTTTTTAATTTGAACAATAGATCAATGTGCCATACCTTGTCGAATGCTTTTTCAACATCAAGAAATACTCCTACACAATAATTTTTATCTTCTATATCCGTAGAAATTTTATTAACTACTCTATGGATTTGTTCAATGCTTGAGTGATATTTCCGAAATCCAATCTGATGGTCAGGTATAATGTAATTATTATCAAGGATAAAGTCTGTTAAGAAATATTATTTTGAAAACTTTCGATAATATTGGAAGAAGGCTTATGGCCGGTAAGACGATGCACTTGTGGCATCTTTACCAGGTTTTAGAAAGCTATGACTTCTCCTAAATTCCACGTCTTGGGAAAATATTTGTATCTTATTATTGCGTTAAACATATTCCTCAGATAATAAATAGCATTTATAGAAAGTTCTTTAGGCAACTTTCCAGTTAACATGTCTTAGCCAGGTGACATGTTTGCCTTAATATTGTCGATAATATTTTTAACTTCCTTAGTAGTTACATATCTAATTTTGATATTTTGTGAGTTTCTAGAAGTTTCTGAATTATTATAACAGGTTTGTGTGTCATTTGTAATGGAATTTTCATAAAAGTCAGCTAGTAGTGTCGATTTATCGGGTTCTGTTGTAGCCCAAGTACCATCTGATTTCTTTAATGGTGCGTTTAAAGATGTCGATTTTCTGAGTTTTTTAGAGGCCTTCCATAGGGAGAAATTTTTGTCTATGGTTGGGTTTAAATTAGTCAGATAATTTTCTATACACTTATTCTTATTCTAATTACTTTTAGATCCCTTTTTGCCCGATTAAATGTCTTTTATCTTCGGGACATCTAGTAGTTTGTGTGATTTTCATAAGTCTTAGTTTATTCTCTATTTGATTTCGAATTGAAGCTGGTGTAAACAAGTTTTTAGTCTCCTTTTGAAATAAATGGGTAGAGTTAATTGCCGCATCAGCTACGGCATCATTAAAATAAATTACAGAGCTCTCTATGTAATTTTTTGATTTTAGTGCACTGTCCAAGCGTAAGTATATGTTAAGGAGTTCTTTGTACACTTGCCAATATATTTTTTTGTTATACAGGCTGGGCGTTGGCTTTTTGTGGCAAGCGTTTCGATGTAATCGAGTTGAACTGGTGAGTGATCTGAATATAACTCAAAACGTGAATTAATAGATAAATTATTAATATTTACATTTTTAATAACACAGAAATCAATAAGATTTGGCAATTTGAGCGGGTCTGTTGGCCAGTAGGTAGGCTCGCTTCTGGAAATATATTTGACATTATTGGTATGAATTGTTTCTAGAAGAATTTTACCTTTTTGTTAGGAAGTCTTGAACCCCAGGCTATGTGTTTTTTGCATTAAAATCACCAATCAATTTAAAGTATATGTTATATTCAGCTGATGAAACATTGTGTCGAGGCGGACTGTATAATGCCGAAATTGTTAGGGGCCCATTTTTATCTTGCACAAGGATAATAGTCGCTTGAATATAATCGTGGCTAAAATGTTGAACTTCAAAGTATTTAATTTTATTTGTAATTATAATAGCTGAACCCCATGCCCTGTGCCATCTGGGTGATTTGTATTATATAAAGTTATCTTCAGGAAATGTTTAGATGTAAAATGTGTTTCTAAAATAAGTGCCAGATCAATATTATTTTTATAAAGGAAGTGCTTTAGTTCTAGTATATGTTGCCTCAGCCCCTTAGCACTCCAGAATATAATTCGTAGTGTATCTGAGCACATATCTACGAATTTGTCTTTTATACGAAAAGTGTCACTATATTGAGTATAGCTGACATTTGTTGCATCAATTGCTTCATCAAAGGATTTTTTTTTAACATTAAATATATTAATAATATATTTAACTTTCTTTAAGATGCTAAATTAATTAAAAGTTCTCAACGCTGCGGGTATGGCCCCAAAGGGAAAAACCGATAATGACAAGTGGCTTCGATGGTTTTGGGAAGAGTACCAGGACTCCGAAATCACCTACAGAGAAGCAATTTATGCGGCCACATACAAGATCGCAATCCGTCTCTCCGATTAGAGACAAAAGTTAAAGGTCTTGGAGAAACCATTAAGCAACTTATGGAGTATTATAAGGACCTTAATAATGTGCACCACGAAATCAATCGCTTGGGTCGTCTAATCAAAACAAGATTTATGGACATGGAAAAGAAGTCTACAAACAAAAGGAATGCCTAAAAAACAAAATCCAAGCACTTCAACTAAATGCAGTGCAGCCAACGAAACCCATTAGTGATGCAGCAACTCCAAAGGGCGTCAATACCTCTAGCTCTGCTCTTAATAGATTAAGGGATTCAGGGTCTCCCCTAAACAGAATAAACAATGATTCGCAAAAAAAAAAAAAGGCAACGAGGTACGAGGCAAACTACAAGTGGGTACCAAATGAACGAAGAAAGCACAAAGCAAAAAACGGTTGATCAAGCTAATCTAGTAGAGTGCCAAAACAAGTGGACGACAGAAAAAAAATTCAAAAATGAAAATAAAACCAGCACGACCGGATGCCATTCTAGTAAAGCCCACAGGGGACAACACATATGCGGACATCCTTAAGAGGGTAAAAAAGCGATCCAAACCTGGAAGAACTGAGTGCAAATGTCGCCAATATCAGGAAACAGCCAAAGGAGATATGCTCATCCAACTGCAAAAGGCTTTGGACCCAATCACGCAAAAGCTGCAGGAGTCCATTACGCAATCAATTGAGAGCCACGCAAAAGTTGACCCACTAACTCATGAGGTGGCAATCGAGGTAAAAGACATCGATGAAATAACCAGTGCTGAAGAAGTTCATCAGGCAGTAAGGCAACTAGATAAATCGCATATTTCTATTAAACCAGAAGCAATCAAAAGCATTAGAAGAGCATACGGGGATACACAGATCGCCACACTATGCATACCAGCAAATCAAGCCAAGATATTGCTCGTTATTGGGAAAATACGCATTGGGTGGGTGATTTGCCGCATACGCGAAAAACTCTTACCGAAACGTTGCATTTAATGCATGAAATTTGGCCAAACAGCCAGATACTGCCAAAGCAAAATCGACTTCTCAAGACATTGCTTCAAATGTGGACAAAAGGGGCATGCATTCTCTGGGGCCTACATACAAAAGAAAACAAGCATGCAACTGGTTGTAGCGTATGTCCGCACTACAAGGTGGCTATGAAAGATCTGATTAACAGGAGCAGAAAATTAAGATCATTCAACTCAATCTAAATCACTGCCCAAGATATCCTAGCACAAAACATTAAAGAAGAAAACATAGATCTGGCAATCCTCAGTGAACCCTACCGAGCTAAAGAACAAAATGTGTGGATAAGTGATGCACCGGGCAAGGCAAGTCTCTGGGCATGTGGTGCATACCCTCTCATAAAAAAGACCAGCGGTGCAAACACCAGGATATACAAGAGCATGCGTAAACAACATTACATTCTATAGCTGCTATATACCACCAAGTGTAGATATTCACACCTTCCAAGCCGCTCTAGATGGGCTTGTAACCGACGCAATCTTTCTCCAATCTTTTACATCCCTAGACGCGCAAATAGCCAACATTGGCACGCAGAATACGTTCCCAAAAAGAAAAGCTTTCAAGGTCACAGACAAGTCTTTTGGTTGACAGAGGAGATAAAAATGGCTCGAAGGGATTGTCACCGAGCTCGGAGAAAATGCCAACGAAATAGAAACCCGAATAGTGATATAATTAAACACAGCAAAAGAAAATGCTTCGACGCACTTCTGCGAGAGACTGATAAGGACCTTTGGGGATTATCCTACAGAATCGTAAACGCCAACGGACTACAAGTTCCCTAAAAAAGTAGTCGAAACCCTGTTCCCTCATCAAGCACAGTTGAGTCCAATGTTAATACCTGTAAATCCGCTCGACGTGCCCTCTGTCACGGAAGAGGAAGTACTAAGAGCAGTTAGTAAGGTCGGTGATAAAAAAAGCCAAACATAGCATTCAAAACAGCAGCGAGACTGCACCCGGACGCACTGGCTAAATTGTTCACTTGCTGCCTACGAGAGGGGGTCTTTCCTCCAGACAATTCATCCTCGTATCGTCCAATATGCCTGCTTGACACAGCGGTGGGACTCTCATAGCTGTGGGACTCTCATAGCTATGGGACTCTCAGAGTCGACTTATTGAAGCTAGTAGTCAACATAGCAAGAAATTCATCCGAAGGAAAACGATGGAAAGGTGCAACACTAAAAGCTACATAAAACGTATTAAATCAACAAACAGGCTATGCGCAATTAGAGTCTGTAGTGAATTTCGAACTATCTCAGATGAATCGGTACTTATTATAAGTGGAGTTACGCCTATTGATCTACTAGCAGAAGAAGCCAGGATCAAACGTAAAATGAGGGGTGAATCAAACACGCCAACTATGAGAGTCCCACAAACAGTGATGGAAAAGTGGCAGAATCGTTGGGAGGGATCCTCTAAGAGACGGTGGACCTACAAACTGATTCCGAGCTTGGAACCCTGGCTTACAAGGTGAGACAAACTTCCACCTCACACAGCTTCTCAGTGGCCATGGGTGCTTTCGTGCCTATCTGCATATATTCGGGCATGCGCAAGATACGTGGTGTACGCGATGTGGCGGCGAAGTAATTAAGGATGTCGAGTACGTCATTTTCTAATATGCCTCCTTCCACGCAGATAGAGTGGAGCTCACCGAGCAGATCGGTACCCCTGCAACACTGCAGAAAACATTGTGAGTCAAATGCTGGAAAGCAACGAAAAATGGGAAGCAGTAACAGGCATAATAACGAAAGTTATTAAAATGATGCGCGCACTCGAAAGAGATTAACAAATAATATGAACTTGACGTAATAGTCATTCGCCAGCCTTTCATAGTAATGCTGAATAGGTAGTTCCCAACGGCCTTATAACAAAATATCCAGTAAACTTAAACTAATTATAATATATTTATTTAAATATCTACAATTGATAATAGTACTATTGTACTAAATAAAGAAAAAACGAAAAAAAAAAAAAAAAAAGCATACATGCATACATACACACATACAAACACGCATACACACATACATACACACATACATACATACAATCGCTCCACAAATCATCTATTTAATGCAGCGAAACCATGAAGACTGATGATGGACCCCCAAAGTAATCAAAAGAACAAGGAGTGCAGACTAGACCTGGGACTAGTTTTACTAAAAGAGATAGGGAGCTTAATACCAACACTCGGACTACTCCTCCAAAGAAGAGTAGAACCGCGCAAATTTTAACGCCAAGAAAACAGACCAAGGAGACCACCAGCTCTAAACCCTCTCAAGATAATGAAGGCACCAAACAAAAAAAAAATGAGTTCCAGAAGCGATGAACTTATAATTTAGACTAGCTAGGACTAGTCATACGCAGACATCCTCAAAATCGTAAAGAGCGATCCTTCTCTCCAAAAATTTGGACAAAGAGGAAAGAGCATTCGCAAGACTGCTAGCGGAGAGCTTCTTTTTAAGCCACTTCAAAATTTCATGAGATGCTTCCTAAGTGATAAAGCTGAAGTAAAAAAAATAACGGGAAAGTCTACGGTGGAGATTTAAATCTTAGATGAGATAACCACGGTAGACAACCTTATTGCTGCTATAGGGGTTCTTCTAAATGGAGATGCAGAATTTGCTTGTCGAGTAAATCTAAAACATCCTTTGACTCAACGCAGATTGCTACCATTTCTTTACCAGTGTAATCTGCCAATACCCTAGTGAGCGCAAAGAAAATAAATATAGAATGGTCGGTCTGTCCGATATACTTAAAGATCCAGCAAAAAGGTGTTTTAAGTGCTTGGATCATGGTCATATCGCCAGAAATTGTAAAAGCGAGGTCAATTTGTCTGGCGGTTGCTTCAAATGTGCAAAAGGGTTCACATGGCAAAAGACTGCATGAAGGATGCAATTTGCGCACTTTGCACCAGAAAAGGAGCTACGACGGGCGTAGACCACTTCACTGGAAGTAATAAATGTCCAATCTACCAAGAAGCAGTCCGAAAAAAGAGCGATGATCAAGTTGCTACAACTCAACTTGAATCACTGTTCGGCAGCGCGAGACCTGCTGAAACAAAATGTATGCGAGCTTTACATTGATATTGTTACTCTGAGCGAACCTTATAGAGCCGAGGACGTTTCCTGCTGGGTAGCTGACCTAAGCGACAAGTCAACAATCTGGGCGTGGGATCCTTTAATGGTTTTGCGCGAGCGTATGTGGGCAACCTCTGGATCTATAGCTGCTACCTAGCCCCAAGTCTATCTCTTAGCGAATTTGCAGCAGTGATGGACAAGACAGCTGAGGATGCAAGTGGTCGTTCCCGTAAAGTAATTGCGGTTGACTTCAACGCATGGGCCATGGAGTGGGGTTGCCCACTGACAAACGCCAAGGAACTTTTCGAGACGATTGCAACCAGTGACTTCGCCCTCCTCAACATGGGTACTCAATACCATTAGTAGAGCTGGGGCTGGGTCAATTGTCGAAAAATACGTTGTGTAGCAATTCATTGTATAATGAGGCGTCAACACTATACAGCAAGCGACCACCATGCAATAATATGCTGCATTGGAAGACAGACTGCAGAAAAAGAGCATTTTACGCAAGTAAGGCGTACCTACAAGCCAGAATCTCTAAACACAGCAGCATTTAGACAGGCTCTTAACGGCATTCATACTGGATGTGATGCCCAGCATTGGTAGAGCTAGTCATGACTAGACTAGTGGAAGTTTGCGATACAAGTATGAGTCGCCGCGGGCGATTCAAGCAACACCATAAGCCAGTATACTGGTGGAACAATTGCATTGCTGAAGCACGTAGAAACTGTTTGAAGACCAGGAGAAAATACCAGCGGGCAAGACGGTCTATTATTTACAGTGATCTCCAAGCTCGATGCGCAGACTTATCTGCCAATTGGACACTGCTGGGAAGGTGCTCGAAAACTCATATGTTCTGGACTCGAAATAGCGCTGAGAGATGCAGGAGACATTTCACCACAAGAGATTGATTTAGGAAGGCAAGATCCACCATAGATGCAGTTTCCAAAGTAACAGATGTGGCAACCAAGGCCATCGAAGTGACATGATGGATAGGCGGTACAAAAAAGTACTGCATTGCAGTAACAGGCTCTGTTCTGGGCCCAATACTCTGGAACGTTGTGTACGACGGCATCCTAAGATTGGAGCTACCGGAAGATGTCGATATTGTCGGTTTTGTAGATGATGTGGCATTAGTCACTGTGGCAAAATATATCTCAGAGGCTAAGTCTTAATGCCACGAAGTAATTAAACAAGTATATACATATATACCAATATACATATGTATATACATATCTACATATATACATATATAAATATATACATATATACATATATACATATATACATATATACATATATACATATATACATATATACATATATACATATATACATATATACATATATACATATATACATATATACATATATACATATATACATATATACATATATACATATATACATATATACATATATACATATATACATATATATACATATATACATATATACATATATACATATATACATATATACATATATACATATATACAATATATATACATATATACATATATACATATATACATATATACATATATACATATATACATATATACATATATACATATATACATATATACATATATACATATATACATATATACATATATACATATATACATATATACATATATACATATATACATATATACATATATATACATATATACATATATACATATATACATATATACATATATACATATATACATATATACATATATACATATATACATATATATACATATATACATATATATACATATATACATTTATACATATATACATATATACATATATACATATATACATATATACATATATACATATATACATATATACATATATACATATATACATATATACATAAACATATATATACATATATACATATATACATATATACATATATACATATATACATATATACATATATACATATATACATATATACATATATACATATATACATATATACATATATACATATATACATATATACATATATACATACATACATACATATATACATATATAAATATACATACATATATACATATATACAAATATACAAATATACATATATACATATATATACCTATATATACATAACATACATATATGCATATATACATATATATATACCTATATATACATATATACATATATACATATATACATACATACATATATATACATATATACATATATACATACATACATATATACATATATACATATATACATATATACATATATACATATATACATATATACATATATACATATATACATATATACATATATACATATATACATATATACATATATACATATATACATATATACATATATACATATATACATATATACATATATACATATACACATATATACATATATACATATATACATATACATATATACATATATACATATATACATATATACATATATACATATATACATATATACATATATACATATATACATATATACATATATACATATATACATATATACATATATACATATATACATATATACATATATACATATATACATATATACATATATACATATATACATATATACATATATACATATATACATATATACATATATACATATATACATATATACATATATAAGATATATACATATATACATATATACATATATACATATATACATATATACATATATACATTTATACATATATACATATATACATATATACATATGTACATATATACATATATAGGGTCCGCCACGTAACTTTTTTTTTTGCAATAAAAACAAAACGGTTCATCCGATCATCAAATTCTATTTTTCATATTAAAGTACAATCCTTCCGGTTACTTATGGAATATAAGTTCGTTCAAATGGCTGCCTCAGCTGGCCTTGCAGTACGCCATTCGGTCGACCCAATTTTTGAGGACATTTCCGATTGTTTGCGGCCGTATTTCGGCAATGGCGACGCGAATGTTGTCCTTCAAAGCTTGAATTGTCGCTGGCTTGTCCACATAACACTTGTCTTTGACGGCGCCCCACTGAAATAATAATCCAACGGTGTCAAATCAGAGCCCGAGACTACCCAAACGACATCAGAATTTCGGCTGATAATTCGGTCTCCGAAAACAGTGCGCACAAGATCGATCGTAACGCGTTCCTCAATCGTATACACAACCATTTTCGTTCAGCGGAAGGATAAAACTAACTTTCTCGTACAATCAGATGTGACATCAGTGTTGCCACACTCGAAATAACCACTAGTTCAAAAAAAATATGTTAGATGGCGGACCCTGTATACATTTATACATATATACATAATATGTATATATTATATACATATAAATCTTTTAAAAGATATTGACCTGAAATTTAATATTTACGGTTTTTGTGCTCCTAGTTAGTTTGTTTGTCTGAACAAAGGTGCCACGCCCATTTTAGATGTAGTCCCCATACAAACTTACCACTTTTTCGATTTTTTCTATGAAAATACGTATTATTTATGAATATATTTTATGCAAATAGGGTAAAAACGCTTTTTATGTCATCCAATGTGACGCCCATTTTTATGTATAGCCTCCATATAAACTTACCGCCCATTTTCGAGTTTTTATATGAAAACATTTATTATTTCTGAATGAATTCAATTAAATTTGGTAAAATCAATTCCAATGTCCACCTAAGTGAACACTTTCGATATGTTAAGGATCGGGCAAATATAACATAAAGCCTCCATACAAATTTGATCTAAACACCTGGTGAACAACGATATAAACTTTTAAAAGTGTTTTGTAACGGTATTTCAGCTTCGGTTCCACCGAAGTTAACGTTTTTCCTTGTTTTTCGATATTTTGTATGAAAATGGTTATTGTTTTGGAAAGTATTTACTAAAATTGGGTAAAAACATTTCTAATGGCATCCAATATCGGAAGCAAGGTGCCACGCCCATTTTACGAGATGGCTTGGTCCAAACCTAGCGCTCATTTTTCAGATTTTGTATGAAAAATAGTTCTTATTTATGGCTATATTCACTCGGATCTGTGTAAAATCACTTCTAATGTTATACTATGAATATGCTACTTGCCTTTGATTTTATTTTCAAAAAAATTAATAAAGTTTCGTGTGGCGGTATTTGAGCTTCGGTGGTACCGAAGTTAACGTTTTTGCTTGTCTTAAGTTGAGATGTGATAATTTATTTTACAAAAATTACTAATTTGTGGAAATCTATTCCGGAAAACAGAAGTTATTTTTATACCCGCCAATCATAGTGTGAAGGGTATTATAGGTTTGGCTGAATGTTTGTAACGCATTAAAGGAGGCATCGGATACCCCATAAATTATATTTATTCTTGATCAGCTCGACGAGACAAATCGATATAGCCTTGTCCGTCAGTCTGTCCGTCCGTCCACTTGTCCGCCCATCTGTATGTCTGTCCGTCTGTCTGCTTATTTCTACGCATTTTTTTGGTGAAGATATGAAGATATTAAGCTAAGATTTTTAACTTAAGGTTTTCTCGGCAACGATTACTTTGTATGTAAAATCGCCACTCCCATTTTTAGGTATAGCCCCCATACAAACTTACAATTCTTTCTTTTAATAGCAAACTTTCCCATATTTATTGAAATAAATCGAGAACCCTCAAAAATCTGCTTATGCTTTAAAGTCTACATAAAAATATACATAATAACACATACTTTCACAAAAAGCACTTTTTTTGAACCTAGCTGTATCTAAGTAGATATGCTCCACGAAACACAACTATATAAAGATTACATTCGACTATATTAATGTTTATTAATAACATTAAAAAAACAATGAAAAACGTTAACTTCGGTGGAACCGAAGCTTAAATACCCGCCACATGAATCTTTGAATAGTTTAAGTGTGATCATCAGTGGCTTATATACATATATAAATATATAGACGAAAATAATTAATTTTTCATACAAAAGCTCAAAAATAATCGGTGAGTTTGTATGGGGGCTATATATAAAAAAGGGCGTGGCCTCTTGGTTTTGGAATTGGATGATATAAGAAGTGTTTTAACCCAATTTGGAGTAGATGAATTCATAAATAATACCAATTTTTATTCAAAAATTGGAAAATGGGCCGTAAATTTGTATGGGGTCTATACCTAAAATGGGCGTGGCACCTTGGTGTCGACTTTGGATGACAATAGAAGAGTTTTTACCCAATTTGGAGTGAATACATGCTTAAATAATACAAATTTTCATACAAAAATTCAGAAATTTTCGGTAAGTTTGTATGGGGGCTACACCTAAAAATGGGCGTGGCAACTTGATTTTAACATACAAAGTAGTCGTTGCCGAGAAAAGCTTAAGTTCCAAATTTCGGCGTAATATCTTTATATCTTCATCAAAAAATGCGTAGAAGTAAACAGACAGACAGACAGACGGACATGGCTAAATTCTTCTCCTCATGGTGTTCAACAAAAAATATAATTTTTGGGGTTTACCCCTTCCCCTTCAATGCGTTACAAACTTTCCGAAAAACTTAAAAAACCCTTCCCCCTTTTGGGGGGGGTAAAAAAAAAATCAAGAAAAAATACATATAATTAAACACATATACAAACAACAATTATCTTCATACCTTGGTATATACGAGTATTTTTAATTTTTTTTTTTTTAAATAACTTTTTAACTTTGTTTTAAAAAGTTCTTTAAAAAGCGGCGAAGACGATGATTGCATAATAAAATGTAAATTAAATATTTTCGATTAGGAGGGACAATTATTTATAAAAAAAATTATAACCCTAAAAAATTTAAAAAAATTTTTTGGGGTTTTGGCCAAAAAAAAAAAAAAAAAAAAAAAAAAGGTGCCGTTAAAGCACAGTATGTTCAATACATAAGGGAACTTTTTGTTTAAATCATGGAACACGTAACGACATGTATTGAACGTTGATAACATTAGAAAGGTACAGGTCTCATCATCCAAACGCAGCCAACTTCATGTAATTTGGTTGACAGGTTTAAAAGTAACTTGCTTTTTTAATGACATTATGTTTTGTGCTTGTGTCGTAAAAATATGTAAATTTTTTATGAGTTTTTCCAAATTTTTCGTGAATTTTCGTGAATTTTTGATGAAAAAGCAGATTTGTGTCATCGAGCACCCTCCGTATTCTCCTCATCTATCACCATGCGACTATTTTCTGTTCCCTAAACTGAAAACTGCCATGAAAGGAGCGTTTTATGATGATATTCCAACCATTCAAGCAGCCCTGACACAAGCACAAAACATACTGTCATTAAAAAGCGAGTAACTTTTTAACCTGTCAACCAATTTACATTTAAGTTGGCTGCGTTTGAATAGTAAGAAATGTACCTTTCTAATGTTATCAACGTTTAATAGATGGCGGTACGTGTTCCATGATTGAAACAAAAAGTCCCCTTTGAATTTGAATATACTGTGTATGTGCATATAAGTTCACTACTGACCAATCGCTACGAGTGGTATGACCCTTCCTTAATTTGTTTAATTCGTACTTTAGCGACACTTATCCTGTAATAAAACCTTCAAAAACTTTTCCACAATGTGGCATTCGGTATATTTATAGGAGCACTCCAACAGTCCAGTGACTTATCATGCTTTTAGTACGAGTAAATGCTTGCGTCAGTTGCACATATAATATAATACTATATAACATATGTTTCAACTAATCATTTTTGTTTTAAATTATCAACACATACATATGTACAATATGCAATTATTTACTTTTACTCAATGAATAAGAAACATTTTTTATAGTCCAGAAAACATAAACAATAAACTTTGAATATTTTCATTAAATTTTGGTAAGAGTATAGCGAGCGTTCATGCTTTTAAATTTTTAAAAATCGATCAAGAATTGGTCTTTCTTATTGAACACATTTTGTATCCAGTCCGTGTAAACATATCCTAAAGCCGGAAGAATGAGTGGCAGATCCAATAATCTTTATATAAATGATCAAGAATTGATCAAATGATTTCGTTTTTGGGGTGATTAGCTGATGTTCTTTATATTATTTTCAATATAATAATTTGGTTAGGGCAACATTATTGACCCACACCATTCCCTTTCCTAAAGTTATAATCGCCACTAATGGTTTTATATATACAGCAATGTTATGCCTAAGGTACACTAGTTGACGTCAACTAGGGCACTGTAAACTGTTGTTTTGGAAAAGTAGGCATTTATTTCAGTACTAATATTTATTTTTCTATTAATTTAGAGTTAAGCTAAGGCATTAGTCGTTTAAAGTTAAAATGTTTGCTTGATTTAACGACCTTCAACAAGGAACAAACATGTTACTGATTGAATTTCATGTAAAAGGACAAAGGATTAAATGGGAAATAGAAACACGAGACTTAATGGGCGCCCTATTTGTTTTTCTTTTACCTTAAATTATTAAAACTACATATTGTATTTTTTTTCAATTTTGTAGTGGACAATTCTGCTTTCTCTGAACTACTGAACTTGAACGAAGTAAAAATTTAAGCACACATTACCACGTACAGTTTATATGCAACATTAACGTGAAAATTGTTTTTATTGCTAATTTATGAAATTTGAATTATGAATGTTGATTAACAATAAATGTGTTTACTGCCAACAAATAAGTTTGTTCAATGTACATATGTATGTACATACTTAAGAACATTTCATTAAACAAAAAAACAAAAAAATACATAGTTACATTAGCAATTAAAAATTAAAAAATATATATATTTAAAGTACACATTTTGACACAAATAACAAATAAAACAATTTACTAGTTTGTAGTTAATCCGTACATAATAATTATCCACCAATTTCGAGAATGGAAGTTACTTCAGTTGCTGTGAAGGAATATATGAGTGACGTTAAATTTTATTTTTATGAGAGTATGTATTAGGATGCAATAAATAGAAATGCGTTCAGTTACTCATTGTACTTACAAATAGATACATATAACAAATAACATGTGTCTCAAATCAAAATTTATGCAATATTTTTCAATTAAAGAAAACATCTTACTCCTTGGGGAGATGAGCTCCAGTATCCATAGATAAGCATCCCGCTCCACCTCCGAATCCATATCCCTTAGGACCATATTTACGTGCGTGGCAGTTTTTACAGAACAGTTCTTTTTCGTGCTCTGTGCAGTTTGTCGAGTCTAAAGCCTTATTGCACATGCCTATTCATTAAAGTAAAAAGTTGGCATTATTAAACAATTCTCTAACGAACAGAAATTTATTATAAATGACATTTACCGCACTTAAAGCAAGTTTTATGATATTTGTAGCCACCGGCTACGCGCTCTTCTGCTGCATATACGGATTTACCACATTTGGGGCACTTAGGTGTTTCCACTGGAACAAACGGCATCTTGTGGTTCTTAAAATATATAAAAATGTATACAATAAATTCTTGAAACAATAAACAAAGCCTTAAGAAATCCGTTTCGGTACACCGGCAATTCAATTATTTGAATATATGTGCATATGTAATCTTATAGTTGCTAAGGTATGTTATTTAAAAAAGAAAATATTAACTTAGTCTTTAAGTAATTTGAACTTGAATTAGTTGTTCAACTTTTTTCAAGCAGTCAAACGAAAGATTTTTCGATATTTTTAAAACTCATAAGAATATTCCTATATACATATGTACAACAAAATTGAATCATTTTTCATCCTTTGATTGCACTAATAATATATATGCGTGTGTGCACATAAACACATCTATTATTATACAAAAAAATTAAAACACACCTGTAGGTACTTATTGAAGTAGTTTCTATCCGTTAGCAATATTTTCGACTGAACTGGAGAGATATTGACACAGGTAGTCTATATTTGTGAATGCACACGGCACAACAAAGAAAGATTCATTCGCTAAACAGAGATAGCTATGTCTGCATACTTTGTCGTCCGAGTATAAATAGATCTTT
This sequence comes from Leucophenga varia, assembly GCA_018903435.1. NCBI lineage: Eukaryota > Metazoa > Arthropoda > Insecta > Diptera > Drosophilidae > Leucophenga > Leucophenga varia. The sequence continues at coordinate 11,343 of JAEIFJ010001270.1, read as the reverse complement.
TCTATTTTTGTTGGGGAGACATTGCGTTATTACTATTTTTTAAATAAAGTTTTTTTTACAAAACGCAAAATTTTATTTATTTAATGAGTTGTAATATATGTATGTATGTATATACATTAATACTTATATACAAATACACTTGGTGTATATATATATATATATATATATATATATATTATATATATATATATATATATATATATATAAATATATAAAATAAATATATATATATATATATATATAAATATATATTTTAAAATATATATATATATATAAATATATATATATATATATATATATATATATTATTATATGTAAATGTATATACATACATATATTATAAATTCAAATCGATGTATATCTCATCGTTATAAAGATTTCCATTCTCGATTCATAGAAAATTTAAAAAGAAGTGCTAAAATCCATTTCAAAAGCGGTTTTAAAACAAAAAGTTTTTAGTTGCCAGTTTTGGACTCTACGCCTCAAAATACATGAAATAGGTAATTGAAAACCGGTTCCTTTTAGGTGTAATCTAGAAAATAGTATATTTTTAAGAAATATTTGCAGCTAATTATACCCTGTCCTCAAAGGGTACAAGGATATATAAAGTTTGTGCGAATGTATGTAACAGACAGAAGGAGGCTAGATGTCCGTCCGACTGTCCTGCTGTCTGCCGTATGTGAGAGATTATCTCGAAGACTATAAGAGATAGGGCCACCATATTTGAAACTAAGACTCTGGTCAAGTGCACTTGCAAACGGTTTTTCTCTAGCCCCATTTTAACGGGTACCCCCCATACAAATCTACCCCAAAATTTTGATTTTTGCATTAAAACGTCATTGTTTTTTATTCTAGGAAGTGCAGAATAAGACCAATATATATCCATGGTACAAATATACCCCATTTTTTTAAGTTTTTTGTTTGAAAATTAAATTTAATGAGGTATGGCAGTAAGATATATTAGGACTTAACTTACGGTATATAAAGATAGGGTACAGGGTATCTTGCAGTCGATCATACTCGACTTCAGCGTTCTTTCTTGTTTTCAAATGGAAATGCGGAAGGTCAGATTTGACTTTTTGGACCTATATTGCCTTCGGGACATGTTCATAGAATATCCCAAAGATAACGTTTCTGCTGCACGCTTGGCCACATTTTTTTGACTCGAACAAATTGAGCTTACCTAATATACAATATATATATACACATAAAATATATATATTGTATATATATATATATAGTAATATATATAGTAATAAATATATATATATATATATATATATATATATATATATGATAAAGGGTGGTTAAATTTCAAGGGCCGATATTGATTTTGAATAAAATACGAATTATTTTGGAAATTTTTGACATTTCTTTTTATACCCGTTACACAAAGTGTAAACGGGTATATTCAGTTTGTCCAAAAGTTTGTAACGCATTGAAGGAGGCATCGGAGACCCCATAAAGTATATATATTCTTGATCAGCTCGATGAGACGAATCGATCTAGCCATGTCCGTCTGTCTGTCCGTCTGTCCGTCCGTCCGTCTGTCCGTCTGTTTGTTGCTATGCGATTTATTCGATGAAGATATAAAGATATTGGGCTGAAATTTTAAACTTAACTTTTCTCGGCAACGACTAGGTTAAGTTCGAAAATGAGAGTGCCACGCCCATTTTTAGGTATAGCCCCCATACAAACTTATCGATTTTTTCGATTTTTTTCTTTAAAAATAGTAATTATTTAAGAATGTACTCGCTCCCAATTGGGTAAAAACATTTCTTTTGTCATCCAGAGTCAAAACCAAGACGCCACGACCATGTAACGGGTATTTCAGCTTCGGTTCCACCGAAGTTAACGTTTTTCCTTGTTTTATGATATATTGGTATGATTCAATTATGTATGGAAAAAAAAATCAGCCAAATGGCCGCCACGGCTTCGGCGGCACACGTCCATCCGATGACGCTAAGGCATAATTGAGGTTCAATGTCGTTAATGTGCCGAATTATCTCATCCTATAGCTCTTAAATTGTTGTTGGCTTATTGGCGTACTCCTTTTCTTTCAAATAACCCCAAAGAAAGAAGTCCAACGGTGTCAAATCATATGATCTTGGCGGCCAGTTGACATCGCCGCGACGTGAGATTATTCGGCCATCAAATTTTTCGCGCAAAAGAGCCATTGTTTTGTTAGCTGTGTGACAAGTGGTACCGTCCTATTGAAACCACATATCGTCCACATCCATATATTCCAATTGGGGCCACAAAAAAGTTTGTTATCATCTCACGATAGCGAACACCATCCACAGTAATTGCCTAGCCAGCCTCATTTTCGAAGAAGTACGGCCCTATGATGCCGCCAGCACATAAACCGCACCAAACAGTCACTCTTTGTGGATGCCCAAATGCGGCAATTCTGCTTATTGACGAATCCACTATGGTGAAAATGTGCCTCATCACTGAAGATGATTTTCTTCGAAATTTGATCATCCACTGTTGCCATTTCTTGCCACTATTCTGACCATTGACGACGCTTGAAATGGTCAAGAGGCTTTAGTTCTTGAGTCAATTGAACCTTGTAAGCGTGTAAATGCAAGTCTTTATGCATAATATTCATCAACGACGAGCGTGAGAGGTGCAATTGTTGGGCACGACGACGAGTTGAGGTGGACGGCTCTTCAGCCACACTATCGCGGACAGCAGCAATATTTTCTGCAGTCCGAGCTGAACGAGCATGCTCTGGTGTTTTCACATCTCCTACAGACCCGGTTTGCTCAAATTTTTGAACGATTTTTTTCGATTGTACGCACATTTGGACGATTAAATTGACCGAAAAAATTACGAAGTGCACGATATGCATTTTGATTTGAACGCCCATTTTCATAATAGGCCTGAATAACTTTAACGCGTTGCTCGATTGTGTATCTTTCCATGGTTCAAATTGAGTTAGTCTGAAGTTAAGAAATGTCAAAAGAAATGCAGGAAAAACTTGACGTTTAGGTCAACATCGGCCCTTGAAATTTAACCACCCTTTATATGTATATTTATATAATATATATGTTTATACGTATTCATTTAAATTTTAGGTAATTATGTTTACATTCAAAAAAAGTTTCTCAAAAGAAAAATTGATCGGACTTTAGTAAAAAAATTTGTTAAATTTGTTTATATAAAATATATATATATATATTTATATAATATATATGTTTGTACGTATTCATTAAAATTTTAGGTAATTATGTTTACATTAAAAAAAGTTTCTCAAAAGAAAAATTGGTAGGACTTTAGTAAAAAAATTTGTTTAGCTGACTTCAAAGATAGAACAATTTTGTCGCATGATTTTGGCGTTGCAACAATGTGCGTCTGGCTGTCAAAAAAAAATATGACATGTGGAGGTGTATCCATGCATAGTATGGGTTTATAGGGTCAATAAAATAATAATATTGCCGAAAGAAGCTTAAGTATCAAAATTCAAATCGATGACTTTAAAACTGCGCTAATGAATTGTACAGATAGAAAGGCATAGTTATATCAGCCAATATTCTGCGCGATGGAATGAAATTGTATTTGGATTTAACTTAAGCAACATCAAAAACATTAAATAATTATGGCCTTCAACCCAGAATAAATTATATTTGCTGTGCACAGACGGACATAGATGACTTGATCTACTATAAAGCGAGAAGCATTCGAGCAAAAAGAATACCAGAATCTAATTCGGCGATAAAAAGGAAAGACCATGGCACCTTGCTTTTAAAAGTGGAAAACTTAGACTCTCCTAAGCCGTGAAGTGTGCACTTATAAACGGTCAGCTGTCTGCCGTATATGAGAGATTATCTTGAAGACTATAAGAGATATAGCCACCATGTTTGAAACTAAGACTCTCGTCAAGTGTACACCCTTTTTAAGAGGTACTCCCCCTCACAAATCTACCCCAAAATTTTGGGGTTTTGCATTAAAACATCATTGTTTCTTATTCTAGGAAGTCTAGATATAGTATAAATAATGCCTATGATAATCCCAATAAAATATTCCAAAATGGGAGGACCAAAAAAAGTTTGGTAAAGCCCCCATACAAATTAACCCCATACAACAAGGTATATTACTAAAATAGGACTTAACTTAAGGTATAAAGCTTGAAAACAGTCAAGCGTAATCGACTTTAGCGATCTTTCTTGTTTAAATTTTAATGCGCTCGAACTATGCCTTCGAGATATGCCTAAAAATCAGCTTTAAAGTAGCAAATTTGTGAATATGCGCAGGGTCAGATTTGACTTTTGGCCTACGGTTCTTTAGAAAAATTTTTTTTTAGAATATCCTATGCATTACGGTTCTGCTATTCGCTTGGGTGCGACATAAATTGACCCACCCTCTAATACATAGTCTTGTTATTGCTCATATATAAATGCCATTAGCAGCTAAAAACAAAAAAAAACAAAAACAAAAAGTTAAGTTTTTCAGGTTAGCAGCAGTAGTTGTTAAAGGCGTCCAAACGTCATCTGTCAAAGTGAAATGTTTTCAGTATACTCTGGCATTTCATAATAAATAGACTTACAAACGCAAAATGTTGAAAATTATTATTAAAATTCGTTCTCTGTGAAAAATGTGCATTGTTTGTTACGACCATATTATGGCTGTTATGGCTGTTATGGCTGTTATGGCTGTTCTCAGCAACTGGACATGTGTTACTCAACCACATTGAAAATGTTTTGGGTTCAAAACCTATTAAATATAACTTCAGAAAGAATTGAAGTAGAATGACTTACCACTACATCTAATATTTGGTGAATGAAACAGCTCCATGAAAATCCGAAATATTGTATTCAACGATGAAGCTCATTTCTGTCTCTACGGATACGTAAACAAGCTGTCGCATCAGGGGATGACGAACAGCAGCATGCCATCAAGAACTACAAGAACTACCGATGCATTTATGGGGCTGGTGGCATCAACCATCGTCCATTTTCTTCAAAGAAGACAGTGAAAGAAACATTACCGTCAACGGCGAACGATATTGACCCATGATGCACGACTTTTTATTGAACTTGGTTGACATGAGGTTTCATCAAGACGCTGCCACATTCCATATAACTCGTGGAAACAATCGATATGTTGAAGGATGAATTTGGTGAGCAGCTTGTCTCTCTCGAAAAGGCCCTCTGAGTTGGCCGCCAAGATCATGCGAATAAACGCCTCTTGATTATTTCTTGTTTGTTTATGTGAAGTCGTTAGTCTATGTGGACAAGCCGAACACGATTGAAGCCTTACAGGATAACATAACACGCGTTATTCGTGGAATACAGGCCGAAATGCTCGAAAAAGTGACGCAAACTTGGACCTTTCGAATCGACAATTTGAAAGGAGCCGCTGACAACATTTATCGATTTCAATAAAAATTTTGAAAATAAGATACAAATTTCAAATTTAAAAAAAAAAAAACGCTTAAAAAATCACACAGTATGTGTGACGGGTATAAGACGCAATATAAAACGATATAAAACGTTAGCGTCACTTTCGCTTGATTATTTACTACATGCTCGTACTTAATTTGACCAATAAAAAGTGCTCATCCCACTTTAACCACAACATTTTTTGTAGTAAATTTTATCTGCTTTTCCATGAGACTAAAATGAAACAAGGAAAAACGTTAACTTCGGTGGAACCGACAGAAATACCCGTTACACAACACTTTTAATAGTTTATATGTTCACCAGGTGCTTAGATTAAATTTCACGATGAATTTGGTCAAATTTGTATGGAGGCTTTATGTTATATTTGCCCGATCCTTACCATATCGAAAGTGTTCACTTAGGTGGACATTGGAATTGATTTTGCCAAATTTAATTGAATTCATTCAGAAATAATAAATGTTTTCATATAAAAACTCGAAAATGGACGGTAAGTTTGTATGGATGCTATACATAAAAATGGGCGTGGCGCCTTATATTTTACATTGGATGATATAAAAAGTGTTCTTACCCTATTTGGATTAAATATACTCATAAATAATACGTATTTTCATAAAAAAAACAAAAAAAATTGTAAGTTTGTATGGGGCTATATCTGAAAATGGGCGTGGCAACATTCTTTGATATTGAATGAAATTAGAAGTATTTTTACACTACATTGTACTAAAAAGCATTCATAATTAATAACTATTTTCATACAAAAAGTCGAAAAAAGTGGTAAGTTTGTATGAGGGCTATATCTGAAAATGGGCGTGGCAACATTTCTTTGATAATGGATGGCGTTGGAAGTATTTTTACCCAATATTGTAGTAAAAACATTCATAAATAATAACTATTTTCATACAAAAAGTCGAAAAAAAAAAGGTTGTATGAGAGGCTTACATATGAAAATGGGCGTGGCAACATTTTTGGATAATGGATGCCATTAGAAGTATTTTTACCCTATGTATGTATGTGTTTGCCTTTACAGTATCAACCCAGATGTTATAGTCCTTTGCCACTCGATACCAATTCTGGATCCCGATCTTCCGGACGTCCTCCAGAACCTGATCCTTCCAACGCAGCGGCGGTCTTCCCCGCTGTCGTGCCCCCTCTGATTTCGTCCACGTTTTTATCATGTACCGTTTTCGCCGGAGCGTCTTCATTCATTCGAAGCACGTGTCCAGCCCAGTGCAATCGTTTGTACCTGATGCGCCTGACTATATCGATGTCCTTATATAGCTGGTACAGCTCGTGATTCATGCGAGTACGGTAATCATTGTCCACTCTGACAGGGCCAAGGATTTTACGAAGAATTTTTCTCTCAAATGTACCCAACGCCGATTTATCAGCCTCTGACATGACCCATGTTTCTGCGCCATACATCAGGACTGGGATAATCAGCGTCTTGTAGAGTTTGATTTTCGTTTTTCTGGATAAAACTCTACTCCTCATTTGCCCACCGAGACCAAAGTAGCATCGGTTAGCCAGAGTAATTCTTCGTTTAATTTCTAGGCTGGTGTTATTGCTCTTGTTTTTTTGAGAGCCCAAGTAGACGAAGTTTTCTACAACGTCGAAGGTGAAATTCCCCATAGTCACAGAATCTTTAGGTCGTGTTATTGATTTGCGAGAGGATACCAAGTACTTCGTCTTACTTTCGTTCACCGCCAGTCCCATCTTGCGGGAATTCTCTTCAATATCGTTGAAAGCCCAGCTCACCGTACGTGGATTTTTGCCGATTATGTCGATATCATCGGCATACGCGAGCAGCATAGTTTCTTTTAAGAAAATGTTGCGCGTCAAATCGACGTGTGGGCATTTGCGTAGTATATACTCCAACAAGAGATTGAAGAAGTCGCACGACAACGCATCTCCCTGTCTGAAGCCTCTCTTGGTGTCAATGGGGTCGGAGAGATGTTTACCGACCCTGACAACGCTTTGAGTGTTTGTCAGCGTCATCATACAGAGGCGAACGATTTTTGCAGGGATCCCAAGTTCAGTCAATGCTTTAAAGAACTTTGATCTGATTGGCGTGTCAAAAGCGGCTTTGAAATCGACGAAAAGGTGGTGTGTGTCGATATGCTTCTCCTTGGTCTTTTCCAGGATCTGGCTCAGCGTGAATATGGAGTCGGTGGTCGACTTCTTCGGTCTAAAACCGCACTGGTATTGTCCAACAGTGCTTGCTACGTGCGGTTCCAGCCTATTGCACAGTACACCAGATAGGATTTTGTACGCGATTTGTATGAGACTTATACCGCGGTAGTTTGCGCAGATTGCGGGGTCCCCTTTCTTAAGGATTGGACAGAGCACACTTACGTTCCAATCGCTGGGCATGCATTCACCAGTCCATATTTTGCATAAGAGTTGATGCATACATCGAGTCAACTCTTTGCCGCCGGTCTTAAATAACTCTGCGGGAATTTCGTCTGCGCCCGCCGCTTTGTTATTTTTAAGCCTTTTTATGACTTCTGAGACCTCGTTATAGCCTGGTGGCTCCACAGGGATGCCATCATCGGTCGGGGGAACCAGATATTCATCTTCTCCGCTGGCGGCATTGTTCCCGTCCTCGCCTCCAAGTAAGGTAGAGAAGTGGTTCCTCCATAACATAAGTGACTCCTGGACATCTGTCACCACATTTCCATGCGCGTCTTTACAGAACGATGCTCCGGGCTTGTAACCTTCGGTCAAGCGCTTGATTTTTTGATAGAATTTTCGAGCCTCATTTCTGTCGCACATCATCTCAACTTCCTCCAGCTCACGCCTTTCTTGGTCTTTCTTTTTGCGTTTAAAAAGGCGTTTTTCTTCTCTCCGTTTTTCTCGATATCGCTCAACAACAGCTCGTGTTGCTCCCGATTGCAGGGTTCGCTTATAGGCAGTGTTCTTTTCTACCGTAGCAGTGCGACATTCCTCATCGTACCAAGTTTGCCTCCGAGGTCTAGTATAACCAACAACCTCTTTGGCCGCCGTATTTAATGAGTTGGAGATATGCTTCCACTGATCGTTTATACAGTCGGATGCCGGAGTGGTCTCTCTAAGCAGTTGAGTGACCCTTGTTGAGAAGGCAGCGGCGGTCTGCTGCGAGTTTAGCCTACCAACATCTAGCTTTCGTTGTATGGTAGCTCGCTTGGCGTGTGCTGTACTAAGTCTGGTACGTACCTTGGCTAGGACAAGATAGTGGTCCGAGTCGATGTTGGGACCTCTGTTTGCTCGTACATTAATCACACTCGATGCATGTCTGGCATCGATTAGCACGTGGTCTATTTGGGTGCGGACGCCTGGGAGGCCACCGCGCCAAGTTGCCTTGTGGATGTCGAGGTGTTGAAATCTGGTGCTACTTATGACCATGTTGCGGCCCGCGGCAAAGTCGATTAGCCTTTCTCCATTGTTATTGGTGGTGTTATGTAGGCTGAATTGTCCGATGGTCGGGCGAAAGATTTCTTCTCTCCCAACTTGGGCGTTGAAATCACCGATGACAATTTTGATGTCATGCTTGGGGCAGCGCTCGTAAAGTTGTTCTAACCGCTCATAGAATTCATCTTTCTTCGCATCGTCTTTATCCAATGTCGGGGCGTGTACACATATTAAGCTAATGTTGAAGAACTTAGCTTTGATGCGTATCGAGGCAAGGCGCTCGTCTACTGCTGTAAATTTGGAGACGAGACCACGTAGTTTCCTACTAACCACGAAACCACATCCAAATATGCGTTGACTCTCATGGCCACTGTAGTAGATGTCGCAGGTTGCTTTTTCTAGGTGTCCGTTTCCAATCCATCGCATTTCCTGGATGGCTGTAATATCAGCCTTAAATCTGTCGAGAGTGTCAATCAGTTGTTCGGTTGCACCATCCCTGTTAAGGGATCGGACGTTCCAGGTGCATATTTTTAAATCGTGTTCCTTAAATCTTTTCCGGGGTTTGTTATGGTGAGTAGCAGATTTGACAGTAGATGGGGCCTCCAGAATCCATGCCCCTGCCGCAGAGTTCACCGCGGGTGGATTTTCACTCGTGTGTCTGCCACCTGGAGTAGTTTTGTTTCTTCTAGCCGTCTTATCCATGGTTCGTGTAATCAATTGGTTTTAGGTTTTCCGGTTGAGGGACCAACACCCTGCGAAACCAACCTCATCCTGAGGGTTGTCTCTTTAGAAGCCTCTTACTTCAAGCTGAGTCTGCTGTGGTGGTATTCTTGACAGCCCGCACAATATATTTTTAAAAAATTTTTATTTTAAAAAAAATTTAAAAAAGAAATTGTTATTGGGATGTGTGAAAAGGGGGGGGTGGTTTTTTTTTTATTGGATAATTAAGAGTTTTTTTTTTTTTTATTTAATAAAAATTTAAAAAAAAAAAAATATTTTTATAAAAAAGAAAAAAGTGGTAGGGGGGGGGGGGGTAAAAGGGGGGGGGGTTTGGTTTTTGGGTTAAAAAAATAAGAAGAAAAAAAAATTTAAAATTAGGAAATATTTTTAAAAATCCCAGAACACCACCCAAAAAGAAGAGAGAGAGACAGAAGGACAGACGGAAGGACGGAAGGACAGACGGAAGGACAGAGGGAAGGAAAGAGGGAGGGGTAGGGAGGGGGGGGTAAAAATGGGTTGTTTTTTTGAGGGAGTTAAAAAATAATATATTTTTAAGGGGCTCCGATGTCTCTTTAAAGTGTTGAAAATTTTGGAAAAATTTATTTTTCCGTTTAACTTTGTGTACCGGGTATAAAAAAAGTTTGAAATACCCAAACCTGTCAAAATTGCAAAATAGGTTTTCATTTATAAAAAGGGGTGAATAGTTTTTATTTTATTTTTATTGTGACTATTATTAAGTTCATAAAAATACCTATAAATTTACTATTTTATCATCAAAATCCATTAAGTTTTATCAAAGTTATACTGATTTGAAGAACACAGCCTCACCTAAAATATCAAATCGTCACCTCTCTCTAGTTTCGATAAATTTTTTTTTGAAATTAGTTAATATAGTGGCCTTTTGTTGCTATCATACTCGGCCAGACTCCCATTTTGAAATGTTAAAATGTAGTGCTTTACTCTTCAAACAAATTTTTTATAGTCTTATAATTCTCAAACAGTTTGAACATAACAATATAGGAGTTTCTGCGTGATCAGCAGTATTTGTCTTTCTTGTGTTGAAAGGCCAAACTGGTTCGTGTGGTTCATTCACAGTATTTATTAAGGTAATTTTTCATGGCACTTGTTGACGTGTCATATTCGATTATGCAGAAACTCCAATATTGTTATGCTCAAATTATTTTATTTTATTTTTTTTTTTTTTTTTTTTTTTTTTCTTATTTAGTTATTTGTGTTGAGCATTCCACTGGAAGCAACTTAAAACACATTATTGAAAAAGAAACAAAAATGACAGAGATATTATACAATGTAATTACTAATTACAATGCCTACAATATATTCAAAAATGTATCAATATTTGAGTCTAACGTTGTGTTGACAAGTCGTCTGAATTGGGATCTATTGCCGCGTAGGTAGATCATCTGGGTGGAGTCTCTTGTAGCGCCTTCTGCATGTGTTGACAGCGAGAGCTGAAGCCAATGGGTTAATGTGATCACGTAGACGATCGTTGTATCTGGAGCTGTGTCGATTTATTTCATCAAAGACTGATGGCACATCTAAGTCGTTGCTAATGACCGTGTTATGAACAAACCACGGGTCATTGCAGATACATCGTAGTCTTATTTTGCATTCTTTGTACACGCTCAATATGGGTTTTCGAAGCAGTGCCCACAGTTGTATCCCATATCTCCACGATGGCATAAAAACCATTTGATAGATAAGCAACTTATTGCTAAGCCGTAGTTTACTGGCTGGACGAAAAGGTAGTTCAGTTTTTCCAGTTTCGCTCGACAAATTCCAGTTATCATAGATATGTGATTGCGCTAAGTTA
>JAEIFJ010000127.1:0-97269 GCA_018903435.1 Leucophenga varia | reverse complement strand
GTTCTTATTAGTATAGGATAAAATAGAAATGGGTATCTTACCGAGTGCCGCCCGAATATTTTTTCCTTTAAGTCTAAAATGATGAAATATACAATTTGGGCCCGATCCGATGACATTTGATGGACCCGGAAACAAGCTAATGTTTTCCCACAGGGTGCGCCGATTTGTATGCTAAAATTGCAATTTGGAAATTTGGGATATCTTAATGTAAAATTTCCGAAAACTAAAAGTAAAATAGATAAATCAAAAACTCTTCGCAAATTTGAAAGTGCAAATGATACGTTTTTAAATGATATACACTTGTTTGGATTTCGAGAATAATTTCCTACATTGTTATCTGTCTAAAAAAAGTTAGCCGAATTGCCACACTCTCCCCTATATTTTTTGATAATAATCATTGCGAGATTCTTGGTTTTTTCTATTCACTATTCATCAGTAATCAGTTTTCCTTATGCTATAGATGTTTATCAATTTATGGACTGGAGTGATGAAGATGATAATATCAGTATGTCAGAAGTTAACAAACCGATTCTTGAAGAAAAAGACACAGGTTCAAAATCTAAATCAGATCCAAAACGAGGTCGCAAAAGTTTTATAACAACTCGGTTAGTAGCAGCGCTGGACAATGCCAAAGTATCTGATGGAATGGCAGTACATATACTAGTAGCAGCCGCTGAAGCATTAGGGCATCGTGTAGAAGAACTTGTCATTAATCGTTCAACTATTCATCGTTTGCGTCAAGAAAACCGTTTAAGAGAATCTAAAGCAATTTCAGCTGGTTTTATGGATAATGTAATTTAGTTTTTCTTTAAAATTTCACAGCAATAGATTTTATTAAATTCTATAATAACTTTGTGATTATTTTTAGGTGAATAAAACTGGTTCTCTTGTAGCTCATTTTGATGGAAAGTTCATGCCAGATTTGGTCGGATTTATAAAGGTTGAACGCATTGCAATTCTTGTTAGTTACAACGGTACTTCGAAATTTCTGGGAGCACCAAAAGTAGTATCTTCAACTGGTGAAAATATTGCTGACGCAGTTTATGACAGATTAGTTCAGTGGAATATTGTTGACCAAGTGAATGGCTTATCATATGATACAACGGCCGCCAATACTGGCATCTACACAGGAGCCGCAGCTCTGTTAGAAAAAAGATTGGACGCAGCCTAATCAATCTACCGTGCCGCCACCATGTGTATGAAATTATATTGCGTAGCGTATTTGAAACGAAGCTGTCTTCAACTTCTGCACCAGAAGTTCCTATTTTTGAAAGATTTGCGAAATCATGGCAACATTTAAACAAAGAATCATTTAGAAGTGGTATCGAAGATGAAGCAGTTTGTGTGCAAGTAAATTCATCTGAACGCGATAAGTGTAAAAAGTTTTGTTACGATCAATTGATTAAATCTCAAAGTCGAGAAGACTATAAGGAATTGCTTCAGCTGGCTTTAATCTTTCTTGGTGCAGAGAAGTATAGCTTTCGTACACCTGGTCCAACTAGTCATGCACGATGGATGTCAAAGGCGATATATTCTTTAAAAATATTTTTATTCCGTGATCAATTCTCGCTTACAAAAAAGGAAACAAATGGTTTACGCGATATTTGCATTTTTCTGGTTAAACTGTATATCAAAGCCTGGTTTGAATGTACTAATGCTATAGACGCACCGCTTCAAGATTTCACTTTTATACAAGACTCTATAAAGTATTCAAAAACAGACTCAGAAATATCAGCAATACTTCTTAAAAAATGAGAAACCATTTATGGTACATCGCTGAAGAAACAGTAGCTCTAGCCTTTTTTGATTCAAGAATTTCTTTTGAAGAAAAAAAGTAAAATGGTTGAAAAACTAAAATCAAAAGAACCAATTGTAAAATTAAGAAATGGTCGGAATTATTCAAGCTTAGTGGATTTTGAAAAATACTCCTTGTGTGATTTTGTGTCAGAGAAAACAAAAAATTTCTTTAGTCGCTTTGGTTTATCTTCGAAGTTTCTAGAATTAGAACCTTCAATTTGGGAAGAGTCATTTGAATTCGAAGAAGGTTGGACATTCTGTCAAGACTTGTTTGTTGTGAATGATACTGCTGAGAGAGGCGTAAAGTTCATTCAACAATATAACAGAATACTAACTAATGATGAAGAGGAAAAACAGTTATTGCTTCAAGTTGTTGAAGCGTATCGGCAGAAATATCCTTCATATAAAAAATCTGATTTAATTGAATCAAATCCATAATGTTAAGAAATACATGTTCAAAAATTCTAATTATCTAGACACGTTTGATTGTTGTTTTATTTATTCAATTTAATAAAGAAATACTTCTTTCTAAAAATCATTAAAAATTGACATTTTGTTCATTTTATTCGTAAATATAACAGCCCTTAAGTTTTATCGGTGAGCGTATTTACTGTATGTTATTCAATTCGCGTAAAAATGCTAATTATATAGACAAAAACAGTAAACTTTTATTTCCAGATTGAAAAAATGCATAAAATAGTCATTTTTAAATTTTTAACCACTTTAAATCGTTTCCGGGTCCATTAAATGTCAATGGATCGACCCCAAACTTTTTATTAGACATTTCTAAACGGAAAGGAAAAAAATCCGCCCGGCGAAAGATAAAAAGTTGACTTATGAAAATAAGGACACCTCAATATGTTGCAGCTCTGTATCTGTAGTTATTGCGTCTTCAGAGCAACAAATACATGTATTCCTGCCCGTGGACGACAAAAATAAATCCTTTTCTTCCCCTTTTGTGCTTCTTGAGAACAAAAAATACTTCTTTATTCGTTGAAAAAATTTTTTTTTCCAATCCCGCAGACGTATTACGTCTTCAGGAGACAAACATATATTTTATCCTGTGAGGAATATCCTAGCTAAATAAAATAAGGATTATTTTATTTTTAATTCATATTATACAATAGAATATACTTAGCAATAGTTATGTATATGTTTTCCTTAATGCTAATTACTTCGCTGCCGCTGCTGCTGTTGCTGTGCGTTGATTTACTTGTTTTATACGTTTCGAACTCGATGACTTCTTTTGCTGCGGTGTGTTGTGTTGCCTTTGTTGCTCCAGAACTAAGTGACTTCTTTATTAGAAAATGCGTCGCTTGCAAGTCACTGGTTTGGCTTATCCCGACTATGTTTTTTGCTGTCGTCGACTGCGCTGTCGCTATGTTCCAATGCTGCGCTTTGCTTTGCATTTTTTTTTTATTATGCCAGGTGTTCTTTTACAGCTACGCATTGTTTCGCGAGTATGTAGACAATGTATGGTGCGGGTGTTGGGTGCAGTAATTTTTTTGGTTTTACGCCAGACGTTTGTCTTTTTGTGGCGTGATTCTGCCGTTACATATTTTTGTCTATATGTGGACAATGTATGGTGCGGGTGTTGGGGGTGCAGGTTTTGCTGTTGTGCTTAGCGCAGGTGCGGATTGATATTTTTCAGTCGGCTACGTTTGGTTGTTTTTATTTGTTGTTGTTGCTCTACGTATATGTATGCTTATGTTGGCTGCGTTCGGTTGTTTTCTTTTTTGTTGATGCGCTGGTGTGTTAGGTGAGCAGTGTGGCGCGGGGAGATGGTTGCGTAGCGTTATACATATTTACTATTATTAAGGTAATTATGCTCAACGCAGGAGCGGACTCTAATTGGCCTTAGGGCCTTTAAATAATATTATTTACAAATTTTAAATTCATTTATATTTCATTATATTATATTACATAGTTTTCATTTATATTTTATATTTACATATTTATGTTGTGACGAAAATTTATGTTCGTCACAAAGGGCTCGTCTGTAACGGAAGATAGCAACGGAACTTGCAGATAATCGGGAAAATGATACAAGTCTTCTTATGCACGCAACAGCGATTTCTGCAAGGAGATCGAATGAACACGACACAGCTTATGTATTGTCGAGTCCCTTGATGTCTCCAAGTGGACCAAGTAAAATAAAACAAAGATTTGCATTTAAGGAATCCATATCTTTAACACCAAACGAAGCTTTAGCATTCTAACTTGAAAGTTCTTTAAGCAAAAAAAATGTCAAGTGACGGATAAAAAGGAAGAAATCGAGATGATGGAAAAAAGCACAATGTACAACATAAATTATGGAAGGACATGAGTATTCATGCGGACAAGCTAAACAAAATGGAAACGGTAACACAAACGATGTCAACACTGCGAGGAAGGCTTTTTCAAATACAAAATTGTTGGCTTTCATTTTAGAAATCGATTTACACATTATAAAAATACCTTAATACCATTTGAATCGCCATTTCCTGCGAATTTCCCTTTAATAATTTTTATATACCCGTTGTATCTAATGTCGCCTACCTTATATAAAATTTTGGCTCACGACTCCCAAATAATTGACACGTCAGTAGTACCGGTAGGCTGTCTTGGTGAAAATGTTTCAGAAGCTAAAAGGAAATTATATAAACGGGTTAGAAAGCTACATACTCGCCAGAACTCTCGGATTAATTATATGTTGGATGTGTTCTTAAGATCGTTTGACTCTTCCGATCCACTTATTTTATGCAATTATCTTAAAAAAGTTCAGCTCAAAACAAAAAACAAGTATTGCCTATATATGGTATTTCACTACTAGAAGAACCCTGCTTTACATATAAGAATAATATCGGTAGTGCTAACGCAGACAGTTATTCTGATTCTGAAGGCGAAACTGGTAACCCATAATCATTTGAATTATCATTAGAATTATATAATAAATTAAATTTTGAAATATTTGTAAGTAATTAAATACATATTAAATTGTGCTAAGTTAAATTACGAACACGCAACGTAGGCTTTTGTGGGCGGTAAGAAAAGGCGGGGTCAAATCGGTCCAATTTTTTTTTAATGTTACTTATGCTATAATTATCAATTTTGCCAAGTTCCAACTCTGTAACTGCATTTTTCGAATTTATGCCACAAAATCATGAATTTGGACCGGTGTGCACTGTCTGTTTTTGTATCAAATTTGTCTAGTAATGCGTACTTTAATTTTTTCCACGAAACAATGCCACGCTCACTGAAACGAATAACTTTGCTAATCCTTTTAACGACTTTTTAATAATTTTTTTTTTTTTTTTTTGAAAATCATCCAATTGCATTACAGTAGCTGTTTCTTCAAATTCTTGTGTACAGTATTCAATTGGAATACTTTCAGAGACATCATATGATCTAGTTGATTCCTCAACGTCACGAAAATTTATTGTAATTCTTGGTAATTGCGCAATAGTCTTTAGTTGAACACTCAAATCTTTAACGGACACAAAATCCTCGTTGCTTGTTACACTTTGTGCACGTTCGCCTAAAACGCCTTCAGCTTTATCTTTATGCTGCTCACTCTTTTTCAGATTCGTGCCGTCATAGCCTTCTTCTTCGTCGTCTTTCATCGCTTAAGCCTGCATGTCCTTTCACGAGTAAGTTTATCGCAAGCGAGTTGGTGTGGTTTTCTTTTTTTCCAAATATTTAGTACTTGCTTTTTTATTTTCCTCTTTTATTGTACATATATATAAGTCTTTGTAAATGCATTCATTAGTGACATCCCAGGGTGCATTATATATTATTCTTAAAGTCTTTGTTTGATATCTTTGCCAAATCTCTACATTGGAATTACTTGCGGTACACCTAAACTGAATTCCATATGTCCACACCGGTTTTGACATCGACTTGTAAAATAATAGTTTATTTTCCTATCTGAGTTTGAACTTTTGACTAATTATTCAATATAATACTGTTGTCTTGTGCTTAAGCTGTTGATCCTTAACTTTGATATGCTGTTTATAGTTCAATCGACGATCTAGATCCTATGTAGTTAGCACAGTTGGTGACGGGTATAGGTGAGCCGTTAGTAGTGTTATCAGCATAAGTTGCAACAGTAACATTACAATTTACAGGCATTTTTTTCAGTTTGTATAACAAACCCTCGTGCCAAACTTTGTCGAATGTCTGCTGAATATACAAAAACACAGCTGAGCCATATTGATTCTTCTCTAGCGCGTTTCAAATTATTTCAACTACTCTGTGACATTGTTCAATAGTGCCATGTCCATTTCTAAAGCCAAATTGAATATCCGGTATAATATTTCGTTCATTAAGAAATAACAATAATCTTCGTAAAAATATTTTTTCAAATATTTTAGATAAAATCGCTAATAGGCTTATAGGACGATAAGAGGTGATAACAGTTTTAGGTTTATTCGATCTTGGTATAAAAAAAAATCTATGCGCATTTCCAATGGAAAACGTAACATGGCTACTGACGACCAGTCTGGCTGAAGTATAAAGACTTTACTTGTACATAGCGGATCTCTGTGCAGGCGGACTGTTGTTCTCCGCAATATGAAAACCACTATGAGTAAAAGCAACAAAAATATAAAACTACCTAGGGATTGCACCGCGACATAAGCTGCTAGTCAGGTTGAGCAAGCGCGACTGGATAATATCCGTCCGCAGCAAGCACGTGCACAAGGACGTGCAACTTATTCGCCCAGAGAACGTCCAAGGCGTAGTCCAAGGCCTAGTTCCACGTTCACTCGCGTTCAACGAGGCGTACAACGGCAGGCGGAGCGTGCAACCCCTGCACAATGTAGACCAGGCGGTAGCAGTGGCAGCCAGGTATCCCCTACACCAACGCGAGAGGAAAATATTGCCTCATCCAAGAGGCCGTTCCTCCCACCACTTGGAGCACCAGGCATTTTAGATGACCCATACCGCCGAGGACTAAGTGGTGCGGGGGTAAAATGGTACCAGCAGAACATAGCGCAGCGATTGCCAAAGCAAGAGCCAAGGCAAAAGCCCTAAGTAACAAGACTGTGCAAGAACCAAGAGGCATAAAAGGAAAAGGAGTAGGCCTGCACCATCTACATCTGTAGCGACATTAGAAACCACCACATCCTCCGAAACGAAGGATGTGAGCTACGCCGTAGTTGTGAAAACCTCAAAGGTGGAAGTCCTTCCGAGTGATTGCCCACAGGTGTCACTTTCACCGAAAGATTTGAAGGAGCTGGAAGATCTAATTCTCTTTGAAGTAGCCCAGGGCTGGAACCATAAGCACTCAGACCACGAATTCTGATTATTGACTGCGCCGACGACATCACAACAGAATGGCTGCAGAATCATGCTCCAATTCTTAAAAACTGGAAATGCCCATGAGATTAATCCTGGAAAGTAGAGATGCTTCTAAATCTCATAGAAGCTATGAACGACGTCAACACCCGTGGAAATAATTTCTGCACGAAAGGAGGGCAACGGTCAACTCCTATTAATAGGGATAGACGACGAGACGAGACAGACCCTTGTTGAGAAGGGATTGAATTCCGGTACGGCGCAATCGTCAGGAGGCAGAGGGAGGAAGCAGCAGCAACGGAAGGAGCATCATCGCAGGCAGCAGCCAAGCATGAGGTAGAGGAAAGTATCTCTCATGAGATGCCGGAATCTACACCCGAAGACACTGCGTGTAAAATGGAGCGACCCACCTCCCCGATGTCCGTGAGCTCAGATGTCATCTTGGTTCTTGAGGATGAGAGTGAAGAGCTCTCCTCACAAGGAACAAAAAGAAGTGGAGAAACTCCCACGGGACGAGGGATTATGGCACTCCTGGGATGTCATCAGACTATGACGAGGTCTTAGGAGCTATACTAAGGCTTAAAAATAGCAAAGCGGCAGGAGTAGACGAATTACCCACAGAGTTATTTAAGACCGCCGGAAAGCATCAACTCTTGTGCAATAATCCTATAAGCTTAAACCACGCGTAGAAAGTATAAAAAGAAATCGACCATTTGTCGCCTTTATGTGACAACGCTGGAAAACACATAAAGCGATGTCAGGGTAGGTAAAAATCTCTCGACCCCTTTGACACATAAAATGTGTCGTCCAATGGAACTGACGGTGAACGAGAATAAGATGAAGTACTTGGTATCCACCTGCAGATAATCTACACGACGCATTCGGTCTCTGAGGACAGAGAACTTCAGTTTTGTTTTTATACCTGTTACACTAGTGTAAACAGGTATATTCAGTTTGTCGGAAAGTTTGTAACGCATTAAAGGAGGCATCGTAGACCCTATAAAGTATATATATTCTTGATCACCTCGACGAGACGAATCGATTTAGCCATGTCCGTCTGTCCGTCCGTCCGTCTGTCCGTCTGTCTGCGCGATTTATTCGCTCAGTTTTAAAGATATTGGGCTGAAATTTTAAACTTAAGCTTTTCTATGTCCTGTGTAGTTTCTATGTTAAAATCAATGTGCTCACTTTTAGGTATAGCTTCCATAAAAGTACAACATTTTTTCAAGTTCTTATATGAAAAAAATGTATTTATAAAGCGAATGGCTTCAAATATGGTCAAAATGTTTCTTATACCATGCCAAATCTTCAGTTTAAAATTAGTCCAAATCGGACCGCGAATTCCTAAGTTTTTAAGAGTATATCTAATTTGTTAAGTATTTTGAAATAAAATTTAATACAAATGCTGCACACGAAGGTCTATCAACGACAAATGATGTGTAACAGGTATATAGTAAAAACTTCGGTCCAACCGAAGTTAACTTTTTTCTTGTTTTTTTTTTTTTTATTTAGTTATTTGTGTTAAGCATTCCACTGAATCAACTTTAAACACATCATTGAAAAAAGAAACAAAATTGACAGAGATATTATGCTCAGTAATTACTAATTACAATGCCTACAATATATTCAAAAATGTATCAATATTTAAGTTTAACGTTCTGTTGGCAAGTCGTCTGGATTGGGATCTATTGCCGGGTTGGTAGATCATCTGGGTGGAGTCTCTTGAGGCGACTTCTGCATGTGTTGATAGCGAGAGCCGAAGCCAATGGGTTAATGTGATCACGTAGACGATCGTTGTAAATGGAGCTGTGTTGATTTATTTCATCAAATACTGATGGCAGATCTAAGTCGTTGCTAATGACCGTGTTATGAACAAACCACGGGCATTACAGATACATCGTAAAGTCTTATTTTGCATTCTTTGTACACGCTCAATATGGGTTTTTCGAGGCAGTGCCCAACAGTTGTATCCCATATCTCCAAGATGGCATATTAGCCATTTTATAGATAAGTAACTTATTGCTGAGCCGTAATTTAATGGCTGGGCGAAAAAGCCAGTTCAGTTTTTTCAGTTTCGCTCGACAAGTTCCAGCTATCATAGATTCAGCTTTGAGTCTGTAGAAAATTTCATCTATTTGGGCTCAGATGTAAACAACGACAACAACATCAGTCAGGAAATTAAACGAAGAGTCACTCTTTCTTACCGTAGCTGTTTTGGTCTCGGTAAGCAAATGCGAAGTAGAGTTCTGTCAGATGGATACAGAAGTTCCGGCAAGAAAAGTTTACAAACAAAACGAGAATCAAATCGGAGGGGCGCGGCAGAGAGGACATCAGCCACTGCTTTGGGAAGACTATTTTCTATATGATATCAGCAGGATTGGTATCCCGAAGGTACCCTTAACGACTAGGCTATTTGGGGGCCCTAAGCCATCTTGATCCAGTCCCATGCGAGGACTGGACATGTGTTGTCATCAGGGTGATTATGAGCGCTTCAAGATATACTGAAGTTGTCATGGTCAATCCAAACACTAGCACATGTCCACGCACGACTATATTAGCCAGACTGTCAGTAGATTCTAGATCTTTCTAAAAACCTGTTTCCAGGAGCTACCACGATGGAGGCAATAGTCGCACTTCTCCTTCAGAGAATTTATGGACATGATCGAAATGTATCACAAACCCCAAGAGGCACCAACAAAAACTTTTTAATCAGAGCCAATCTCTTTAAATTTACCCAGTTGTGATACTGAAATATTTTTTGGAAACAGCAGTTTATATAAACCACCCAAAGCTCTCTCCCGTTCAATAATTGTATCACCTTCGCAGTAAAACTCGTGGAAATGCAGGTTTAATTGTCAAACGGTACCCCCTCTCTGATGAAAATTTTGACTTAGCCTGGGAATCTCTGCGTGGCAGGTACGAAAATGTTCGTATATTAGTAGATAAGCAAATAAAAACTCTGTTTAAGATTCCTCCCGCCACAACCGAGAACAGTGGTAGTATCCAAAAGATACACATGATGATAACAGATTGCTTATCGACTCTAAAAACTCTCAAAATTCCTACCGACAATTGGGATCCAATCAGTAGTTCGTCCGGACAGCAAATCAACAAAAGTTCGAGTAGTCTTCAATGCTTCTCGAAAAACCCAATCCTGACTTTCTCTAAACGACATACTGCATACTGGCCCCACACTTCAAGCTGGTCTTGTATCAGTTATACTCAACTGGCGATTTTACGCATACGTCTTTAACAGAGACATAGAGTTAATGTACAGTCAGATCATAGTCGATAAAAAAAGATAGAAACTTTCAACGAATCCTCTTTCGACCAACCCAAGAAAGTAAAATAAATGACTACACCCTTAAAACATTAACTTTTGGAGTTAGCTGCGCGCCATTCTTAGCAATCAGAACACTTCAGCAACTCGCAGAAGATTGCAAGGAACTATACCCCAGAGCATTTTCTATTCTGTTGCAAGAAACCTATGTGGACGATATTCTCTCAGGTGGTCATGACTTAGCAACAGCCCAAGAAGCCCAAACACAATTAATAGAAGCTCTAAAAACAGCTGGATTTCCCCTCAAGAGGATATGTGCAAACAGTCCACATCTTCTAAGCAGTATTCCGAGCGAAGACTTGCTAAGCGCAGACTTTCTAAAGTTGCATGAAACAAGCTCAACAAAAACACTGGGCATTCATTGGAATGCTCTAACAGATTCGTTTGGCTACTTAGTCAACGCTCCTCCAACCCACTCAAGTAATAACGAAGTGACAAGTTTTTCTGTTATTGCAGCTCTTTTCGACCCGGCAGGATGGCTTACGCCAATAATAGTATAGGGTGGTTAAATTTCAAGGGCCGATGTTGAATGTGAACCACACCTAAACGTCAAGTTTTTTCCTGCATTTCTTTTACACATTTCTCAACTTCAGACTAACTCAATTTGAACCATGGAAAGATACACAATCGAGCAACGCGTTAAAGTTATTCAGGCCTATTATGAAAATGGGCGTTCAAATCAAAATGCATATCACAGCTAACGAAACAATGGCTCTTTTGCACGAAAAATTTTATGGCCGAATAATCTTACGTCGCGGCGATGTCAACTGGCCGCCAAGATCAAGTGATTTGACACCGTTGGACTTCTTTCTTTGGGGTCATTTGAAAGAAAAGGTGTACGCCAATAAGCCAACGACAATACAAGAGCTAAAGGATGAGATAATTCGGCACATTAACGACATTGAACCTCAATTATGCCTCAGCGTCATCGAAAATTTAGACCATCGGATGGACGTGTGCCGCCGAAGCCGTGGCAGCCATTTGGCCGATATTTTTGTTCCATACATAATTGAGTCATACCAATATATCATAATAAAAAGAAATGTCAAGAATTTCCTAAATAATTCTTGTTTTATTCAAAATCAACATCGGCCCTTGAAATTTAACCACCCTATACAAGCCAAGATTTTAATCCAAAGTCTGTGGCTAGAAAGTGCAAGTTGGGACAAAAATATTAAACCCTTATCATTGATCAAATGGAATCAATTTATGGAACAACTCCCCTACATAGCACAAATTCAGATCCCGAGATGGATAGGTTTCTCTCCCAATCAAAAAGTGCAAGTGCATGGCTTCTGTGATGTGTCAGAAAAAGCATACTGTGCTACACTCTATATTCGAAACGAATCTCCTACTAGTATTACAACCAATTTACTAGTAGCTAAAAGGGACATGTAGCCCCATACACACAATAAGTCTACCCTGACTTGAACTGTGC
This sequence comes from Leucophenga varia, assembly GCA_018903435.1. NCBI lineage: Eukaryota > Metazoa > Arthropoda > Insecta > Diptera > Drosophilidae > Leucophenga > Leucophenga varia. The sequence continues at coordinate 85,417 of JAEIFJ010000127.1, read as the reverse complement.
ATGAGTGCTCTTTCAGAACTTCTCAAATCAACCTTTCCAAATATAAACTGCCAAAAATCCCGGAAATATTTTTGTGGACCGACTCATCAATTGTGCTAGCATGGCTGGACAAAGCACCCCATCACTGGAAAACCTTTGTCGCCAATCGAGTTTCCCAAATAATTAAGAATGTCGAAAATGCAAAATGGTTGCATGTACCAACCCGGCACAATCCAGCCGATCTTGGCACCCGGGGGTGTACTGCAACCGATTTAGTATCTAGCAAGCTTTGGTGGAAGGGACCAGAATGGCTCTCAAAACCAAAGGAATACTGGCCGAAAACTTCCCAAGCAGCAGTAAAACCTCCCGAAGCGAAAACTATCGTTGTACTGACCACTCACGTCGACCAAGAAACACTTTTAACTCGATTCTCTTCGTACCAACGAGCGTTACGAGTCATGGCGTATGTGTCACGATTCATCCACAACTCAAACCCAAAAAAAAAACCGAAAAATACTCAGGAGGTCTAACATACAACGAAGTTGAAAAGGCAAGGACAAAAATTCTGATAATTTCTCAAAGAAGTCATTATTTCCCGGAATATTCTCGACTCGCTCAAAAACTTCCCATCTCAAAGAAGAGTCCATTGGCACCCCTAAACCCGATGTTAGACTCCAAGGGTCTTATTCGCGCAAACGGTCGTCTGGCGAATTCATCATTACAATACGATGAAAAATACCCTATAATCGTATCCGAGGTATCTCATTTATGCAAACTACTTCTCAATTTCATTCATGAGATTTCTCTTCATGGCGAACATCAGCTTATGTTACGTTTAACCCGACAACAGTTTTTCATACCCAAATTGAAAAACAAAATCAAAACAATTATTTTTAATTGTAAAACATGCACCATATACAAGCACAAAACTCGTGAGCAAATTATGGCTGCACTTCCTAAAGAGCGAGTAACCCTATCGCTACCATTTACACATACAGGTGTCGATTTCGCAGGCCCGTTTGAAATAAAATCCTCCCCACTTCGTAAAAGTGCGACCTTAAAAGGTTATGTTGCCGTTTTTGTATGTTTCGCAACAAAAGCTGTTCATTTAGAGGCAGTGTCTGAACTCACTTCTCAAGCCTTTATGGCAGCCTTCGCTAGATTTGTCGGACGAAGAGGATTACCCAAACAAATTATATCCGACAATGGTCGAAACTTCTTAGGAGCAGATCGGCTCATACAGAAGGATATAACTCAATTTCTCCAAATTGCATCCAGCGATATCCAGCGTCCAAATACTGCACCCAAGGTCTCCACTGGAAATTCATTCCACCTCAAGCTCCGCACATGGGTGGACTCTGGGAGTCCGCTGTAAAAAGCTTCAAATCTCATTTTAAAAAGGTTACTAAAGATCAAAAATTCACCTTTGAAGAGTTCGCAACATTGCTGATTCGAATCGAGGCAGTCCTTAACTCAAGGCCTCTCTCACCTTTGAATGACAACCCCAACGAATTACTACCGCTTACTCCAGGTTATTTCCTGCGTGGTTCACCGTTGTTGGCTATCCCTGAGCCACCCCAAAATAATCTTTCTCTAGTAAATCGTTGGGAGAAACTCAAAGTTTTACACCACCAGTTTAGTGTGAGATGGAAAACTGAATACCTCTCACAACTACACAAACGCTACAAATGGAAATACCAAAAGAGATCTTATTCCGAAGGACCGGATGGTCATATTCGAGTGGCCGAAATTAAAACCCAAGGTGGACTTGTTACTCGACCCATTGTAAAACTATGCATTCTTCCTTCACATTTTTGATATGTCTTCGGTTGAGAACTCATTCACGATGACCATTAGCTTGTCTTGCAATTACGATCCAGATCCCCGTTCCCACATACACTAGATGAATAACATTTCTCTAAAATCACACTTACACCTAACTTAGATTCACGTTCCAGCAAACCGTATCGAAAAGATATTAATTTTTCTCTTCTCCCACAGAAATTGGTACCAGTGCAAATTGTGCGCCCAAAAGCATTCAATAAGAATTGTAACAAATTTTTAAATGATGGGTCACCCCCAACTATAAGGCGCAAGGCTCCCATACGGTGGAAAGATGTACCTCAAAAGCAGTATGTAAAGTGTGCGGCGATACACACCATACGGTCCTGCATCTCTACCCGAAAACCACAAAGAAGGCATACAGTTCTAGCCGTCCTAAGAATCCGCCTCGAGTGCAGCGTACGTCGCAACCAGCTCCCAAGCGGCAAGAAAGAGCCAGCCGTCAAGAAAGGAGCAAATCGGACCGATGTCGGACAACAACAAATACAACAGCATCACCAGCTTCAGGGCCATCTAGAGCCCATGAGGCTGTCAACTATTTGGACGAAATGATGCACTCGTTGCGTCTTATGAGACAGTGTCTCCTCCCAGCGACGCAAGGGGGCCGGCATGTCCACGCAAAGATGGACTAATAGTAATCTAGCCCTGGGCGGGGCCAACCACCGGAAACAGTTCGGTGTACCGTGTCAAGGTGGCACCTGTCACTAACGACAATGACGTCTTTGGCCGGGGTTGGCAGCTTCCGTTTTCAACAACCTCTTCTCACTTCACCTTTCGAAAAAGAAGGAACACCAAATTTAACATTCAACAAATTTAAAATAAAACAATTACCAACTTATTATAAATTAAAATAAATTATTAGAAAATTAATATTACAATTAATTGTAAAACTACACGAACAACAACAACACAAAACAAAAAAAGCAAATTGAAGGAAATAAAGATGCATCCACAGAAAATTCAACCAGGCTTTTTTATTCAGGAATATGAGGTAAACTCGTCCATCCTAACCTTACCCCAAAATTTTTACCCTAGCGTTAAACAAATTTGAATTATCCGATTTAAGTCATATATGCACCGTTTTGTTGGCAGTTGCCATTTATCATCTTATCAACCCCCCCCCTATAATGGGGGCATAATGCCTTCTAAATGGCAACAAGTATTCGAACAAAACGGTGCATATTTGACTTAAATCGGATAATTCTAACTATGTTAAATAAAGCGTCAAAATTCGATCACAGATATGACATTACTTATTGAACAACCCGATATATTTATTCGTATAGTTCCTGTATGTGGTTGCTGGTTTTACGCTGGTTCCACACTTTAAGTATAAAAATGCAAATAAACACTTGTGAGCAGAGTAAATAAAGAAGCCCATTCAAATTATTGAGTTGTTATTGTTGTTGACGCTCCACGTGTAATGACGAGTACGCACAAAATGTTACAGTTCTTGCATATAATGTTTTAACAATAATTACTAAACTAAATTTGATGGTTCACATTATGAATTACCTAGAAATAAAATAAGTGTTTGCCGTCAAATTGATATACCTACACTTTTGATTTAATAAGAAACAAAGAAAACGTCATCTTTTGTGGAACCGAAGCTTAAATACCCGTCACACGAATTATTAAAGAGTTTATGGGTGATCATCCGTGGCTTAGATAGAACCTCGTGATAGGATGGGTGGGGTAATGAGAGGTAAGTTTAAAAAGGGCTAATATATAAAAAAGTGAATACATTCATAAATAATCCTATTTTCATACAAAAATTCCTAAAAATGTGCGTGGCACCTTGTTCTCGACTTTGGATGACATAAGAAGAGTTTTTACCCAATTTTAAGTGAATACATGCATAATTAATACATATTTTCACACGAAAACTCGAAAATGGGTGGTATGTTTGTGGGGCCTTTTTTAAAAATGGGGGGGGCAACTGGGTTTTAACTTTAGATCACATAATGTGAGTTTTTACCTAATTTGGAGTGAATACATTCATAAATAATGCCTATTTTCATACAAAAATTCGGAAATAGGCGGTAAATTTGTATGGGGGCTATACCTCAGAGTGGGTGTGACAATCTGAATTTAACATACAAACTACTTAGGACTGAGAAAAGCTTAAGTTTCGAGTTTCAGCTCAATATCTTTAAAAACTGAGCGAATGAATCACACCGCAACTGACAGACAGACGGACGTGGCTAGATCGATTCGTCTCATTGAGCTGATCAAGAATATATATACTTTATGAGGTCTCCGATGCCTCCTTTAATGCGTTACAAACTTTCCGACAAACTGATAATACTTTTCACAATATGTGTGGCGGGTATGAAAACACTTAAAAAACACTTAAACACGTGTGCGTCGCTTGCCGGTCAGTAAAAGTACCAAGAATCCAAAATAACGGAAAATACAAAAAAGAACGAAAGAACGAAAAGGCACGAATGTTGCTGGTTTTGTATTTCTGTCGCTCGCTTAAAAGCACAGAGAGCGAGTGAAAGTGTAAGCGACAACAACGAACACAAAAGAAACGAACAAATATCGTCGAATGTTTGTGGGCGTCGCTCGCTAAAACACACAGAGAAAACAAGAACAACAGCATTGGTTTCTTTTTTCTACCTATTCCTATATCATATTCGAGCGCGATAGTTTTGCGACACCTTCCCTTCTCTTATTGCTTTCGAGCGCGATAGTTTTAAGATACTCTCGCTTGACGCTCGCTTCATATATCATATTCGAGCTCGAGCGCGTATAGTTTTGCGATACTCTCGCTTGACGCTCGCTTTTTCGATTCAGTGGGACATTTGAATTGCATAAAAAAATGGAAAATACTGGCACGTCGCTATTAGCGGTTGAATTGTTACTATAATTTTGCAACTTTTACTTCGTTATAAGCGGATCTTCATTATAACCGGATGACTCTGTATAGATGTATAATGCTTTGTTGAAATTTTTATCGTGTGAACAGTGCACCACAATAAGTTATACATATATATATACATATATATATATATATATATGTATAAGTTATCGTGGTGCTCTGTTCACATATACACATATATATATAATATATATATATATATATATATATATATATATATATATAAGTTATCGTATTGCTCTGTTCACACGATAAAAATTTCAACAAAGCATTAAAAGCAATACTTTCCATTCAATTTAGGCTGACCTAAATATGAATTTTTAACGAAAACAATTAATCAAAAATTCGACAGTCGCGAAATATGAAAAGTTCAACGCGCAACGAGTTGCACGAGTAGGCAGCGACGTCGACGGAAGCTCGGTGGTCATATCTTAAGTAAGTTAGTTCTTTTTCGGCACATTAACGACATTGAACCTCAATTATGCCTCAGCGTCATCGAAAATTTAGACCATCGGATGGACGTGTGCCGCCGAAGCCGTGGCAGCCGTTAGGCCGATATTTTGTTCCATACATAATTGAGTCATACCAATATATCATAATAAAAAGAAATGTCAATAATTTCCTAAATAATTCGTGTTTTATTCAAAATCAACATCGGCCCTTGAAATTTAACCACCCTTTATTTTTAAAAAAATATTTAAAAAAAAAACATACATTTTCGGCAGCATGCATTAGAAAACTGCTGCTATTTTCTTGAGTGTCCGCTAACTCAGCAGCCAATTTTCTTTTAAGTCTATCTCCTCCAGCATCATATGAAAGTTAAGGACGACCCATTTCTTTTACAGCTGTGCTTCTCCTATTCGTTGTTCAATATAATTGTGAAGCTCAACGAAAGCCAATTTGAATGTCTATCAATGTCCGAATATTGTATGAGCATTTTTCCATATTCTTTTTTAAAAATTTTTTTAAACTTTTCATCTTGCTATCTATTATAGCATTATTTTCAGCGCTTAGATGAAACTCTCTTTGCTGCTCGAAAATCAAGCACTTTAATGAGTCAAAGTCTCGATTGCTATCCAACCATAAATTTTTATAGCGTTGCGTTTGAGAACTTAAGTTTACCTACAAGTTAAAAGTACCGTCAAGGCCGGATAAAGCCGGATAAAAGTTTATTAGCAAACGTTAATACACATATTTAACTTTAATTTAACATACATTACATGTTGCGCAAGCCTGCGCCAGATTAGTTATGGTCTACAAAAGACGAACACTTTGGTTAAGTTATTTTTGTTATTGGACATACAATTAACACACATAAATAATATTAAAACAATGATTAATAAGAAAACAAGGTCAGTTTTGCTATTCAACATACCCTGACCTTCAAATTCCATTTTAAATATTGGGTTGTTCAATAAGTAATGTCGTATCTGTGGTCGAATTTGACGCTTTATTTAACTTACTTAGAAGTATCCGATTTAAGTCAAACATTCACTCAGACAACCACTTTTCGCAATCCTTTTTATGAGGCCAACGTAGTACCACCAAGAGCGTTTTGCATGGCCCGGATAAGATGGTAATCACTTGGTGCAAATTCTGCAAATGGTTCCAAATGGTTGTTTGTCTTATACCCAGTTCCTGACCAATCGAACGAGTGCTAGCATGCCGGTCCACTTGGATGATTTAGACTATTTTTATCGGTTTTATACGTTTTTACGAGGATTGGCCTACCAGTACGGGGGTACATCTTTGACATCCACTACACCAGAACGAAATCGATTGAACCAACGCTGTGCTGTACGAATCGTTACAGCATCGAGCCCATAAACTTAACAAATTTTTTCGTCCGCCTTCGTTGGATTTTTTACCTCTCAGATAGTAAACACGTAAAATATGGCGCGTTATAACTTGAGACTGAAACATATGATGACAACACAGTCTGGGTGTCCTTGTAGCTCTGGGTGTCCTCTTTAAATCGCCGTACAGGATGACCCGATGCGATAAGTACAACCTAAGATATGTTAAAGAGTCGCCATCTATTGAAAAAATACGACATTACTAATTGAACAACCCAATATTTACTTTTAGTCCAAGGGTTACAAAGTTAGACGCGCACAAGGTAAACAAATTCTTTTCGATTCTTTATATATAGACTATTTACGACAAATCTGTAACATTGGAAGTGATTTTCTTTTCAATGAATTTTTCGACTTTATACCAAAAAAACGGCCATTGGGCCCAGTGTGGCTTGGTACACAAAAGGTATTCATTCGATTTTCACAAATAGCATATCGTCGTGTAGAGGAAGAAAATATCTTCCAACCCATGAAAATTTGTATAAATTTGTCCATTCTTTAGATTTTTAGTAATAACTGAAAAAATTGCACAAAAAGCGATTTTGTAAGATATCTCCTAAGCGGTTCTTAAGAAAAATTGGTGATTATATCTGCGTTAGAAATATACCATTCCGCTCTTCTAATTTGTCGAAGTATTTTTGACTGCTGCCGTTGTATTATATTGATGTTTGATATTTTAGATGTACCCCAACCTTGAAGGCCGTATGTCCAAATTGTTTTTATGATGCTTTTATACAAAAGAAGTTTATTGCTCAAAGAGAGCTTAGATTTTCTGTTCATAAGCCAGCTCAGTTGACTATATTTCTCTTTTATTTGATTTCATTTTGTTGTGACAGCTGGGCTTTTACGAGACATGCGGATTAATATTGAATTTAAGAAAATGTGGTTATACCACAACACTGAATAGGTTATTTTGTATGATGTGTGTGATGTGTATATGATGTGTATATGATGTGTGTATGATGTGTGTATGATGTGTGTGTGATGTGCATGATGTGAGTGTGATGTGCATGATGAGTGTGTGATGTGCGTTGGGGTTGAGCTGTGTGTCAAGCCCTAAGAAGGTAGCTACATCTACTGGGTTAGTCCAAAGATCGGTTATAGTGAGCTGCGTAAGATGTGAACCGCAGCTAAATAAGTGAGCCGTGTCGTGGGGTGACAGGCCACAGTCTGGGCAGGTATTGTTGACACCAGACATAATTCTGGAGCAATAGCTGTTAAGGCTAATACTCCAGCCAGATCTGATCTGATGTCATGGACACACATCCAGTGGCTATTCTTAGCGCGTTATTTTGCGCTGTTTGGAGGTGACGCCACTGGGTACTGCTGATGAATGGGCTCCATACTGGGGCGGCATTATTTAAAACCGACCTACCGATGGCTTTGTAGGTGGTTATAAGTGTTTCTTTGTCTTTGCCCCAGGTGGTGCCTGCTAAAGCTTTTAGAATTTTGTTTCTCTTGTTCACTTTTGAGGTGGTGTTGGTTGCGTGAGACGAGAACCGTAAAAGGCTGTCAAACGTGATTCCAAGGATCTTCGGGTTTTGGACAATGGGTATTTATTTTCCACCGATGTTAATGTCCAATATGGAGCTCACTTCCTTCGTCCACGTAGTGAAAAGAGTTGCAGTCGATTTGGCGGGTGAAAAGTTTAGCTTTCTATCATTAAAAAATTGATGAAGCTGCTCAAGATAGCTATTGATCTTTTGTGAAATGTCCGTAATGTTTCTGCCTGATGCGATGACTGAGCAGTCATCTGCATAGGTGATAATCTCTTCTCCTTGCGGTGGAGCTGGGAGTTTGAGCTTCCTATACTGGGATGTTGTGATTCTAAACTCAACGTACGCATTTCTGCCATTGAGATAGGCAGAAAGCCACCTTTTCATGCAACAAGGGATCGTTGAGTCCAGTATATCGTTGAGCATTATGGCATGATCGACTGTATCAAAAGCTCTAGACAGGTCCAGTGCAACGACGATTGAGCGATTGCAGGGTCGTTTGCTGTTAAGACCGTCTGCAATGTGTGTTGTCATTTTAGTAAGCGCCGTGACAGTGCTGCGGCACTTTCTAAAGCCATGCTGATGTGTTGCTAAGTGAAAATGTTCTTTTAGTGTCGGAAGCATGAGTGCCTCAACGACTATAGCAACAGGTGACAGGAGGGAGATCGGGCGGTATGAACTCCCCATATCAGCAGGTTTGTCCGGCTTCAAAAGTGGGATGACCCTAACAACTTTCCAAACATTGGGAATGTTAAGTTGCGTGATGGATAGATTTATGACTTTGGTCAAATAATCCACACCTCTTACACTTAATTTCTTAAGTGCGAGATGGTTTCCCTGAAAACACGCTCGCCTACTATTGCGTCGATTGGGGTAGGGCATTCTGAGAGCGTCTGGTCTACGTACTCTGTGAAGGTAGACCAGTTAGTAATTGTAATTCACGAAAGTACGGTTTTCAGGAACGATGAATGTGTCGGGTTTCTCCACGGTAACCACGATGGAAATGTGGTCTGAGTTTAAAGCAATGTCAGCTTGCCAGGATGTTCGGGCTAGAAGCGACGCACTGACAATGGAAATGTCAGGAGAGCTGGAACTATTTGCTGTAACTCTCTTGGGAAAATCATCATTTACATCACTGTGGTGAGCATTAAAATCGCCTGGGATATAAACGTTGACGAGGGGGGTTTGGTAGTGATGGTATAGTCACCTTCTAGCTTCTCGTTCCACGTCGAAAAGTGCCATTACACACGGAACAGCGTATTGCGCTGAGCGAGGGGGCATCTGACGGTCGTGGTGTGGGCTGTACATGAACAACGGGGTATTGTTGCACTGTGATAGGACTAAGGGTGTCATGGCGTTGAGGTGGTGTTAACGCTGAAGTACTTGTGTTTGTGCAACAATCAGCGATGAAGTTGGGGGACCAGTCTCTGTGTGAATTCAGATTGGTGCACGATCCTAAGTGACACCAGTTAAGGCAAGAGTTGCACTTTACTGATGTTATGTTGCGATGTATGGGGGCTTGAAACACTGAACAGGGCCAGATGGAGGGACCCGGGTTCAGCTCAATTCCGGCTCTGAAAAGTAATATTTAGAGCAGATTAGCCGGAAACGTCTGCTCACCTGATAAAATCCGTTATCTCGTTGCAGCTTGTTGCTGAGGTAACGATCCTTGGCCGATGAGATTCATTGGTGTCTTCCATCTGGTGTCCCCGGAGCGAAGATCCGATCGTTGAGGGGGACTCTTTTTAGTTGTAAAGATAACTGGTGTGGTTTCCTTTTCGTTAATTTTTATAACCCATTTATCAAACCATTTTTTGGTGTTATCAAGTATGTTTTGAAGCTTATTAAAGGTTGTAGCTAAGTCTTTATGTCAATAAAGAAGAATTGTGTCATCTGCGAAAGTTGCTATCATAGAAGAGAGTTCTATTGAAATAGGTAAGTCTTGTGTAAAATGGGCTTATAAGAGTGGTCCAAGAAAGCTACCTTGAGGTATACCTTCTCTAACTTTTTAGCAAGTGGTAAAAATCTGGTGGATGGAGCGTTTTTAATTTAAACAATAGACCAATGTGCCACACCTCGTCGAATGCTTCTTTAACATCAATTAATATTCCTATGCAAAACTTTTATCTTCTAGATCTGTAGATATTTCATTAACAACTCTATGAATTTGTTCAATGGTTGAGTGATGTCTCTGAAACCCAAACTGATGGTCAGGTATTAGAGTGTCCCAAAAAAATTAAAGTGTTTGTTTTTTAACGCATACCCTCTTATTTTGTTTGAATGGTCTTAAAACATCTAAAAATGAAGTTTCGTCTATTTATAATCACGGCAACCTGTGTCGAGTTGCGCGGAAACCTGTCGGTACTTGTATAGTACGGCCCGCACGAACTGTCGCATTGATTGCTTGTAATTACTTGTTTGTTTTATTAGTAATCGCGTTGTTTTCGTGTAGTCAACATATCAGTGGAGTTACGAAGTTCCAAAAAGGAGATATTTACTGTGTTAAGAAACTCAATTAACTTATACCAAGTTTGGAGAGAATTGCAGAAGAACTTAATGCGAAAGGAAACTCAAGAGTGTGTTTTAGAACAGGCACGTATCCGACAGGAGTTTGTTTTCAAATTTAAACAATTTGTTTGACATCGCACATGCCGATGCTCTTCAATTGATTAAAATAAATGAAGATAAGATCTTCTTGCTGCGCCAAAGAGAACCAGGTCGGCCTGGTTATTTAGGAAAAACTAACAAACAAAGAGAAAAGGACGCGCCTTAGAATCATCGAGGAGGAAAAGCGACGTGCTAAATATTTTCATCATTAGCACCATCAACATCATCTTGCGAACCACCACTAGAAAAGTCATCTTCTGATTCTGAAATAATAGAATTAGAAGAAAATAGACCCAGCGCAAGAGAAGCCTCCTCTCAGTCCGATAAAACTTCTATGCGGAAAAATATCATAACTCCCAAGTTAGTTGCCGCATTAGACAGGTGTCAGTTAAGTGTGAGGGATTCTGTCTTTATAATTGAAGCCACTATTGAGGCTCTGGGGCAGAATACGGATGAATTCCCTATAAGCAAGTCCTCCATCCATAGAGTTCGTACGGAAATGCGAAAAGAACGGGCTGAAGCTATAAAAATTGATTTTCAAAACAAGGTCCCGGACACGGTAACTGTCCACTGGGACGGAAAACTGTTGCCAGCTTTAGATTCACGTAAAAGTAAAGAAGAACGCTTACCGATAGTTATTACATACGATAATAAAGAACAAATTATTGCTGTTCCTAAATTGGATAGCTCGACAGGAAGGGAACAGGCAGACGCAGTTTGGGATGCTATTACGAACTGGAACTTTGAAGACAAAGTGCAGATTCTCTGTTGTGATACTACTGCTTCTAACACAGGCCGCATAAATGGAGCATGTGTGCTTCTCGAACAAAAACTGGGTAGAGAAGTGCTTATTTTTGCTTGCCGTCATCACGTTTACGAATTAGTACTTAAAGGCGTGTTTGAAGCGAAAATCAGTCAAGTAACTACAAGCCCAGACATCCCATTATTCAAGAAATTCCGAGAATACTGGAAAAATATCGATCCCGAGAAAATACAAAGCTGTACAGAAAAGCTATCTTGTTTTAATGTTTCGAAAATTGACAAACTGCTAGAATTCTACAGAACTGAATTAACCAAAGAAATCGTTAGAGCTGACTATCGCGAATTAATTGAGCTTTCAATTATATTTCTTGGCGGAGATTCAGAGAAGAAATTGAAGATTCGGCCTCCAGGTGCTATGCACCAGGCTCGATGGATGGCGAGAGCCATTTATTCATTAAAAATATCGTTACTTAGCTCTCAATTCAGAATTTCAAACAAGGATAAGGCAGCTCTGTTAGACGTATGTCTGTTCATCGTGACATCCTACGTAAAACCCTGGCTCCAATGTATTTTAGCAGTAAAGGCGCCATATCAGGATTTGTGTTTTTTGAAGGCCATGAAAAATTACGAAACAATAGACAAAAGCATTTCAAAAGCAGCTTTGCAGAAGTTTTGCCAGCAGTTGTGGTATTTGACAGATGAAGTATCTATTTTGGCTTTATTTGATGATGATGTCGATCTAGAAACTAAAGAAAAAATGATTGCTAACTTAACTAGAGAAAACCCAACAGAAAACAAAAAACGTTACATTGCATCCAAAGAAGAACTCTGTGGACCACTTTTTGGTACGTTAATTAAGCTTTGATTTTGTTCTTTTACTGAGTTTGCTAATAGGTATAATTGATAACTGATCTATCTGTTTTAATTTCAGAGAAAAACATTGATGACTTCGTGTCTGTCAAAAGCAAGTTTCTGTTTAATCTACTCCAGATTGACGACAGTTTTCTGAACAAGTGCCCCTCTTCGTGGTCAAAAGATGATTCGTTTCTACAGGCTAAAAGGAAGCTGCTAGGACTGAAAGCAGTTAATGATACGGCAGAAAGAGCGTTTAAGTTAATGCAAGACTTCCATGGTTTGATCACCGTTCAAGAGGAGCAAAAACAATTTTTATTACGTTGCGTACAAGAACAAAGACAGGTATATCCCGACTGTAAAAAGCAAACTTTGAAAAGAAAATTCAATGATTGATGTCCCTTTTATAATAAAAAAGAAAATAAATACGAAATAAGTTTTTTATTTTTATTTATTTAATTAATCTAAAAATTCAATTAAACTTTTCTCTATTGTGAGCCTATAGCTTTCATACTAACTTTTAAACTTAAAGTTTGACATCAAGTCGGCACGGGTTAATGACATCCGATCTCAATAATATTTTATATTTAAGTTTTTAGAGTCAAATGGAAAAAAAATTAAGGGTATGCGTATTGAAATTCCGAAAAAAAAATTCCCCTTTGTGTCCTGGGCCACCCTATCAGATATATTGTAGCAGTTATCAAGGATGGGTTCAAGTCTGCTAAGGAATATTTTTTCAAAAACTTTTAATAATATTGGAAGAAGGCTTATCGGACGGTAAGACGCTGCACTTGTGGCATCTTTACCAGGTTTTGGAATAGCTATGACCTCTACTACCTTCCACGTCTTGGGAAAATATTTGTTCCTTATTATTGCGTTAAACATATTCCGCAGATAATAAATAGCATTTATAGGAAGTTCTTTAATCAATTTTACAGTTATCATGTCGGAGCCAGGTGACTTGTTTGCCTTGATATTGTCGATAATATTTTTAACTTCCTTAGTAGTTACATCTCGAATTTTGATATTTTGTGAGTTGCTAGAAGTTTCTGGAGTATTATAACAGGTTTGTGTGTCATTTGTAAAGGCATTTTCGTAAAAGTCAGCTAGTAAGTTCGATTTATCGCGTTCTGTTTTAGCCCAAGTAATGGTGCGGTAAAGGTTGTCGACTTTCTGAGTTTTTTAGTGGCCTTCCATAGGAAAACATTTGTGTCTCTGGTTGGGCTTAAATTACTCAGATAATTTTCTATATTTTTATATTTATTCTGATTAAGTATTACTTTTAGGTCCCTTATTGCCCGATAAAGTCTCTTTTTATCTTCGGGACGTCTTGTAGTTTGCCAGATTTTTCTAAGTCTTCGTATATTCTCTATTTGATTTCGAATAGAAGCAGGTGTAAACAAGATTCTAGTATCTTTTTGAATTTAAAGCGGGGTAGAGTTAATTGCCGTTTCAGCTACGGCATCATTAAAATAAATAACAGAGCTTTCTATGTCATTTTGCGATTTTAGTAAATTGAGTTTAACTAGTGAGTAATCTGAAGTAATGAATGTTTACATTTTTGATAACACTTTGCGCGGGTCTGTTGGCCAGTAGGTAGGCTCGCCTGTTGAAATATATTTGGCACTATTGGTAAGAATTGTTTCTAGGAAAATTTTACCTTTTTGTTGGTAAGCCTTGAGCCCCAGGCTATGTGTTTTGCATTAAAATCACCAGCAACAATAAATCTTGGCCTTAAAGATTTAAAGTATGTGTTAAATTGAGCTGATGAGACATTCTGTCGAGGAGGACTGTACAATTCTGAAATTGTTAGAGGCCCAATTTTATCTAACACATGAATAATAGCAGCTTAAATATAGATGAAAGAGGTGGCCGAGAAGAAAGCCAATATTCCCCACACAGTTAGCACGTAAGTTCCGTTTTGCTACCACTAAAGGCTCTGGAGGATCAAAGCCAACTAGTACAGTTAAGGAAGGACCGTAGCTTAGAGGGACATAAGAGAGAGAGATCGCTCAGCGATTTCAACTGCCAACGTGCAAAGTACCTTAGCCTACTCGATCTAAGTGCAGGACACACACAGAGAAAGTGTTCCAACGTTTCCGGGGTATCCTCTTCCTTACAACTTCTGCAGGTGCTGTTATAAGGGATACCCAGTCTAGCCGCGTGCTCCCCGATGGGCCAATGCCCAGTGATGGCGGCCGTCAGTCTCGCAAGGTCTTTGCGGGGGTTTGACAGTATTGTTCTAGTACGTTTTGGGTCGATCGAAGGCCAAATAAGCCTAGCTTTCCTGCAGCTATTCATATTTTGCCTAATATCCTTACTTCCCAGCAGCTCTGCCATCTTGCCACCTTGAATATAATCGTGGCTAAAATGTTCAATTCCATAGTATTTTATTTTTATTTATAATAGCTGAACGCTCATGCCCTGTGCCGTCTGGGTGATATGTATTATATAAAGTATAGCCTGTTGTCTTTAGGAAATGTTTAGATGTAAAATGTGTTTCAGAAATAAATGCCAGATCAATATTATTTTCATAAAGGTAGTGCTTAAGTTATAGTATATGTTGCCTAAGCCCGTTAGCATTCTAGAATATAATTCGTAGTGTATCTGAATTCGACTTGGATACTAAAAGTGTCACTATATTGAGAGTAGCTGACATTTATTGCATCAATTACTTCATCATAAGTTTTAGCTCTTGCATGTCATTAAGTTCATGTGAAATTGGGTTAAATGGTAAGGAGTTTTTGGTGGAATCTGTGTTAGATGGTAAGTGATTTAAAGATGGAACAGTGTGTTGTGTTTCGGATCGAACAAGTTGGGAAGGGATGGTTTGGTTAATTGGATGTGGTGTATTAGAGGAGCTGGTCTTGTTTGACTTATTGCCAATAGCTATTTGAGCAAAACTTGTGGAGGGGGTTACCCTAATACTAGAACTTGGAGGAGGAGACACCCGCGCATTTACATTTTTATTTGGAATTTATTTTTCCTCGAGGTAGAAAACGTTTAACGTTTAGTGCTTTATATACTTCGCCGCCTTTATAGTTAGTAGTGTGGTTTCCACTGCATAGGGCACATTTGGTCTGACCTTTGTCGAAAGTAAGAGTGCAGTCTACTGTTGTATGAGAACCAGCGCATTTAACACAGACTGGATCTCTAGGGTAACAGTTTTTGGTATGCCCATACTTCTGACAATTCGCACACTGCGATAATGTGCGTTTAATATGAGGTGGCTCGAATGAAATTTTTGCCTGAAGAAGATGTGAAATTTTATATGCATCTTTATTGTTGTCTTCGCTTTGAAGTTCAATTGGAAAAAAACTATGAGGCACCTTTGTGGTTCGTTGTTGAATATTATAAATATGTTTGACATTGAAGGATGCACATTTCGTAAAATGACTTTGAAGTTTCTATCTTCTTTAGCTTTATACGTACAGTATTTGGATTCTTTTTGTTTCAGCACATTTATAATATTTTTATAGCAAGTAGAGTCTGTGGCCTGCACTCTGACTTCATTGTTAGCTAACGCTTTTAACTCAAAGTTTTTTTGAGCCTCTTCTTAAAGGGCATCATATAATACTTTTATCTGACCGACACCCTGAATATATATTAAAAGGTGGTTTATTCACTTTTCACATTATTTGAGCTGAAGAATATATAGAGTTTTCAGAGTTCGATGTGGTTGGTTCGCTAAGCCAATAATTTTGCAATGTTGTTTGTGTTTTGTTCTTTTGTTATACCCGTTACACATAGTATAAACGGGTATATTCAGTTTGTCAGAAAGTTTGTAACGCATTAAAGGAGTCATCGGAGACCCCATAAAGTATATATATTATTGGTCAGCTCGATGAGACGAGTCGATCTAGCCATATCCGTCTGTCTGTCTATCTGTTTATTTCAACGCGTTTGACTCGGAGACTACTAGAGATATTTAGCTGAAATTTGAAACTTTAGCTTTTTTTGGCAACGACCAGGTCAAAGTTAAATATGAAAGTGCCACACCCGTTTTTAGGTACAGCCCACATACAAACATACCGTTTTTTCGATTTTTTGTATGACAATGATTATTATTAAGTAATGTATTGATTCCAAATTGGGTAAAAACACTTTTAATATCATCTAATATCAAATCCAAGGTGCCATGGCCATTTTTGGCATAGGCCCCACACAACGTGAGTTAAATTAGACCATTGACCCCGTCCCATCCCATCTTAAAGTTCTTTTTAAGCCACTGATGATAACACATTAACAATTTTGCTTTTGTTGAGTTTGCTTAGTTAGAGAATATGTTTCTCTATTCCTTTTCAATTTTAACAGCTGATTTGTGTGTGTGTGCTTTCCATTGTTTGTTTTCGGATAAGTAACGTTTTCTGTTAAAACAATTGAAGAAGTTAGAGGTACATTGTTGCTATTGTTGTTGACTACTGTATATTAATATGAGGTGATTTTTGAATTGGCGTGACCAATAAGGATGTAGATGACATGATCGAGGCAGTTGATGAGAATACTGTTGTTGTTCTTGGCGCCGAAGCTGTCGATGTTGTAAATCCACTTTGTGTTGGAATTGTTGTAGAAGCTATTGTTGGTTCGAAGGGAGACACTGGAGTAGTCGGCGTTAAACATTGAGCACTCCATGAGATGTTACTTTGATGTGAAGGAAAGCAAGAAATAGCTGATTGTTCTAGTGTAACAGACAAGTTGGAGTTTGATGAATTGTCTTTGTTCTTGCATAGCGATACAGATGAGAAATATGCGTTTCTCGCAGCCACCGATTTTTTTGGTTTTGTTTTTTTTTTACTTATTGTTTTTGTTTTTATTCATATTTTGTTGTTTTATATTTGCAGTGATAGGTAATATTTTCAAAATTATACATTTTAACTTTTAAATATTTAATTTTTGTAAATAAATTTACTGATTATATCAGGGACAATGATTATTTTTTTTAAATAATAAAATCACCCACTAATCATTAATTTTGAGTAAAATAAAAAAACATACTCATAATCATTATTTTTGATCAAAAAATATAAAACTCAAATAAAATAATTATTATTTTATTTTATTTGTATAAACAAAAGTGATTTTTAATTTGACATTGTAAAGATACTCAATGCCGGTAAATTTGAAAAATTTATATCCAATGAACGTTTGTTGATGAGATTTTCTTAAGTTAACAAATTGTTAATAATTAAACAATTTTTTCAAACAAATATTTTCGTTGCAATTTGTTGGTGTAAGGGTACCCCCTCACATACTTTATTTTAATTAGATTTTTTAATTAAGCCTATCCCATAATAAATTTTCAAGGGATTAAATGAACATTTTCCAGTGTTTTGGAATCATTTCAAGTGTTATCTCAAAAACTAAAAGCATTCAAACACAAAAAAAATGTTTTTTTTAAATTAAGCCTATCCCATGATAAATTTTCAAGGAATAGTAAATGAACATTTTCCAGTGCTTTGGATTCATTTCAAGTGTTATCTCAAAAACTAAAAGCATTCAAACACAAAAACAAGGTTTTTTTAAATTTTTCAATGTTAACAAAAAAATGAAACTCTTATTTAAAAAACCCCGATAGCTAGTAAAACCAAAATCAAAATTTTATCAGCTTTAATTTAAAAAAAAAAATTCAAAAATCGGTTAAGAATTGCGATCTCGAAATCATTTTGTCCATGGCTACTTTTTTGCCACACTGTGCGACGTCCGGATATAACGACGTGAAATCGTCGGTCCCTTGGCCGTCGATATAACCGGATTCTAGTATATAGGGCCACCTGTAAACCCTTGATATCTAGACCGGAACAGCTAAAATATGAATTAATAGAGTAATGGGCCAAACCATCAATGAGAAATGTTATGAAACCTGTTGTAAACAATATAGGCTATCATACTAAACGATAAAAACAACCTACAATATTGAGATCCAGTTTTTATAAACGCTTAAGTCAAGTGCATCAAATAAGTTGTGACATATATTTTGGCACTATTTTTGCATTTTGAACCATAACTTGGTCAAATCTAATTTTAGAAAAATATATCTAAAAGTGGCGTTTCACGATTTTTTATATATTGCCTTGTTTCGAAGATAGAGCGGTTCGAACTCTTATAAAAAGAGTGTACTATTTAAGCTGTGGACTCTAATGAGAAAAGAAACTTCGAATGATATTCATTTATTGTCCGATTAAGACTAACTCTTTATTGTTATATTTATTGACCATTACACTTATTCTTACAACTAGCTGCGCAGTTAGTAATCTAACACTTTGCGCATGCATATGAACTGACCTCATTCTGCTGTTGCTTCATTATGCTGGCTAAGCATAATGGCAATGTAATTGAACCAAGCATAACTGACTTAGATCAATTAATGCCGTTGCTTCATTACTTGCAGTGAGTAATCGAAATAGATTTGTATGTCAAGGTATTCATATTCATATGCATGTGCATTACATGTCCCTTTTTTTTTGAATTATTTATTATCGTAAATTATTCATAAGTTTTAATATTTTGTAAAAAAAATTAAAAAAAAAATTTTTTTTTTTTTTTTATAGTATCTAAATTTTAAAGCAATAAAAATGTATAAATTTTATATAATTATTTTTATATTTATTTTTGTTTTTGCTTTATATATTTGTAATATTGTAATAAATGTATATATACATATATATATATATTTTTTTTTTTTTTTATTTTATATTTAATGAATTAGTACAATATACTTATATTGTCTTTATATTTATATAGTGTATAGTATATATAATTTATTTTTTTTTTTTTTTAAATTAAAAAAAAAAATTTTTTTTTAGGTTTACAGAAAAAAAGTATAATACCCAAAACAAAGTCATAACACCTTAAATTATATATTTGTAAAAAAAAAAAAAAATATATAATGATTAAACAAAATATTCTACAATTTTAATCTGTCCAAGTGAACTGTCCATTGTTTTTTGTTGTCCGTTATTGTGCAGTTATTATGTTTGTCTAAGTCGAGGACTCTATATGGTCCATTATACCTATTTTCTAACTTATGTCCTGCAGGATTGTTAACATAAACTAAATCTCCTATATTAATATTTTTTTTTAGGTTTAGTTTCTTATCATATGTAGACTTATTACTAGACTTATTTTTAAGTAATAATTCTTGTGCTCTTTGAAGAGCAGTTTGTAGTCTAAATTTGACTTCTTTACTGTAGTCCTCAATGTTATACAATGGGTCTACTTGGTCTTGTCGTAAGAAGTCATATATTGTGGGACTTTTTCCGAATATTAATTCGAACGGACAGTAATCATGTACTGTAGAAGGAGTCGTGTTGTAGCAGTAAGTAAAATACTTAAGCCACTGGTCCCAATTATCGCGTTCATTTGAGATGTAATTTCTAACATACTCATTGAACGTTCTGTGGTTTCTTTCCACAGTTCCTAATGTCTGATGATGATACGCCGTCGAGGTCGTAACATTTATATTTAAGAGTTTATATAATTCTTCGAAAACCTGGTTTTTATACTCGATGCCCATGTCAGTAATGACTTTTTTCATGGGTCCATACACGAGTATTACATTTTCTAGTATTGCCTTGGCAATTACCTTAGCGTTTTTGCTGGGTACCAGTATTGCGATCAGGTATTTAGTGAGGTCGCATATAACCGTTACAGCATATTCATTACCAAAATCGGTTCTTGGTAATGGTCCGATAGTGTCTATCAGAACCGTATCAAACGCCTTTTGGGGTATTGGGGTAATTACCATAGGTTCTCTAGTATGTTTTAATGTTTTGTTAATCTTACATTTTTTACATGATTTTACGTATTTACGTATATCAGCTGTCATGTTGTTCCAATGATAATATTTTCGTACTTTATTTTGCATTCTTTTAATGCCTGGATGACCTCCGAATATTGGGTCATCGTGGAATTTTTGTAAAATTTCTTTTTTTTTTCGTCGTCACTGACTATTTTAGTCAGACTGGGGAGAAGGGCAAGTTCGACTTGCTTTCTTTTATTAGCTATGTTTTTTAATTCATTTATATGGATAAGCTCGAACAGTTTATCATTTGTTGATAACTGGAATCTTTTGATTCCATTACTGTCAGCTAATTTTTCAAGCTTTAAAAATAATTGATCTAAATCAATATTTTTATGAACAGTAATGTCGGCTATTTTAATAGTGCTTATTAACCTTTTCCCCAGTTTTATTTGAATATTTTCGAATTTTGTTGAAATTCGTGCACTATTCTTTATCCATTTTGGCGCCCCGTAAACATAGACTTTTTCATTTTCAATTTTTGACGACGTGTCTATATCTTGCATAATTTGTTTTTTACTTTGAAGTCTTGTCGTGACTTTAAACAAATTTGCATTTAGAACATTCATATTTTTAATGTCCTTGAATTCTATGCGCGATAATGCATCTGCGACATAGTTATCTTTACCCCTCAGGTACTCTACAGTAAAATCGTACTCTTCTAAATCAAGTCTCATTCTTGTGAGCTTTGATGATGGGTTTTTCATCGCGAAGAGGTATGAAAGAGGTCGATGATCGCTTCTTACTAAGAACTTTTTTCCCAAATACATAGGGTCTAAAGTATTGTATTGCCCAATGTATGGCGGCTAGTTCTGCTTTCACCTTTAGTGAAAGACCTTGAAGCATACGCAATTGGAAATTGTGTGCCGTCATATTCTTGACTAAGTACGGCGCCACAAGCGTATTTGCTAGCATCCGTTGTGATGCAAAAATTCTTTATCAAAATCTGGATATTGCAGTGTTCTAGGACTTATTAAGGCCTTCTTTAAATAATTGAATGCGTTTTCGCATTCTTCGGTCCATTCGAAAATAACATTTTTCTTACAAAGTTTAGTAAGATGGCGAGAATGCTCAGCGAAATTCGGAACAAATCGCCTGTAATAGTTGCAAAATGCAACAAATCGTTTTGTTTCGTCGGCATTCTTGGGTGTCGGATATTCTATGACAGTTCGAAATTTACTGTCATCCGGCAAAATGCCTTTATCTGTACACTTATGCCCAAAATAAGTCACTTCATGACTGAAAAATGAACATTTTCTGGATGAAGTTTTAGATTATATTTTCGGCATATCTCAAACACATCTGTCAGATTTTCTAACATGTGTTTTTCTGAACAGCCCAATACAACTAAGTCATCCATGTACAGAAATGCTTGAGCTGGTGAAAGCCCAGCAAATGCTATCGTCATCATTCTTTGGAATGAATTCGGAGCAATTTTTAAACCATACGGTAATCGTTTAAAACGGAATGAACCTTTATCGGTTGAAAATGATGTTATGTCCCTTGAGCTTTCATCTAATTCAATTTGATGAAATCCTGACGTTAAGTCGAGGCAGGAAAAATATTTCGCTCTGCCCAATTGATCAAGGATATCATCTATCCTTGGCAATGGAAAGGGTGTAGCCGGGTTTTCATGTAAAAAGTGCCCCCAACGATATTGAATATCCTTAAATGAGGTTCGATAGCCCGTGATTTGAGAAATATTTCTGTATACTTAGGAAAGGAATATCTCCTGAAAATTTCATAGGTGTATCTTTAAAGTATCATGGTAAAAGCATCAATTAAAATCTTTAAAAAAAAAAAAATTTTGATAGAATTTTTGACCGAAAAATTTTTTTAAAAAATTTTTAAAGATACATATGAATTTTAAGAAAATAAAAGATTTTTCATAAAAACTTTTTTCAACTGAGTGAGCAGAAAAAAATAAAAACTAAAAACATGTTTGTCGCTATATCTTCCTTAATATCGCCGATATCGGAAAACTAAGTATACAGAAATATTTCTCAAATCAAGGGCTATCGAACCTCATTTAAGGATATTCAATATCGTTGGGGGCACTTTTACATGAAAACCCGGCTACACCCTTTTAAAAATAAATAAAAATACGTTTATTCTCCTGAAAAATTGGTATGTATTAAAGAGTAACATTTATCAAAGAAGCATGAAAAATACAATTTTTCTGTGTTTCGACGCTTGGTGCACAAAAATTATTCACAAATAGCATATCATCAAGATAGAGGAAGGAAATATCTTCCAACCCATGAATAGTTCGGATATAAAGATTTATCCATTCTTGAGATTTTGAAAAACAACAGAAAACGGTTTTTTTAAGATATTTCCTAAACGGTTCTTAAGAAAAATTTTTTAGCCATTTTTGAAATATTCGCTTCAAAATACAACAATTTTCTTTTCCAAATAATTTCGCGATTTTGAGACATTAAATGGAATTTTTTCGTAACGTTTTGCACAATGTTCTCTTTTTATGCTAAGCCAACAATCATGCCGAAGAGAGCAAATCAATATATCCCTTGGCATACATTTTGTATGTATGTGCAAATTTCCAAAGTTTATTGTGAGCCAAAGACTTTTTAGTGATTATATATATATGATACTTGGTTCAACATTTATGTTCTTCTATTTTATACATACGAAAGACAGCAAAGCAAAGTTCCCATCGGAACGAGTTATACACATATAAAAATTTAATACAAATGATACGATAAAACGCGAATACGACCTAAATGGGTTTGGCCTTTTTCTTTAAGGAATTACAGGAACTGAAGATAAAATTGAGTAACATAACTTCGAAAATGTGGCAAGTGCACAATTGGCCAGAAAACAATTAATTTAAGATAAAATTCAATACAAATGCTAAGCACGATTCACGTCAAATGATGTGTAAACGTTTTTCCTTCAGTTTGTCTGAAAGTTTGTAACGCAATAAAGGAGGTATCGGAGAGCCCATATATTCTTGATCAGCTCGATGCGACATATCGAAATAGCCATGTCAGTCTGTCTGTCTGTTGCGATGCGTTTTACTCAGAAAGTTTTAAAAATATTTATTTTCATCCTAGGCAGTTTGTTTGTCAAAATATAGATACTACTTAGTGCCCATAAAAATTTACCACTTTTTTTTAAGTTTTTTGTACGAAAATAGTTGATATTTATTTGAATGTATTTACTACAAATTGGGTAACAGCACTTCTCATATCATTCAATATCAAAAACAAGGTTCCATTTTTAGGTCTTGCTCCTATACAAACCAAGCCCCCATTTTTGAGTTTTTCTATGAAATCACTTATTATTTTTGAATGAATTCAATAAACATTTGGTAAAATCTCTTCTAATGGCCTCCCAAGTTTACACTACCGATATGATAAGGATCGACCTAATATAACATAAAGCGTCCAAGCAAACTTGACCAAATCCTTCGTGAAGTTTAACCTAAGCTCCTGGAGAACAAATAAACTATTAAAAGTGTTGTGCGTCGGCTTTTTAAGCTTCGGATCGACCAAAGCACTATGGGAAATTTGAGCAGTTTGTAAGGCCAAAATTAATAACTCAAAAACGAAGAAAAATATTTAAGTTCTGTTTTGGCATTCAGCTTAAATAACCATTAGGTATTAGACTTAGAAAAAAGGTGGGCGTGGCACCGTCCATTTTGTTAAAAAAAACAACTTTTTTTATTCAATTTTTATAACAATATTTTATTTGTATTAATTTGACAAAAGAGGGCGTATCACGCCATTTCGACGAAAACCAACTTAAAACAAGAAAGAACGCTGAAGTCGAGTATGCTCGACTGCAAGATACCCTGTACCCAATCTATATGTACCTTAAGTTAGGTTCTATTTTACTATCTTAACTTAAACAAGGAAAAACGTTAACTTCGGTGGAACCGAAGCTGAAATACCCGTTACATTGGCGTGGCGTCTTGAATTTGACCCTGGATGACAAAAGAAATGTTTTTACCCAATTGGGAGCGAGTACATTCATAAATAATTACTATTATTAAAGAAAAAATCGAAAAAAATCGATAAGTTTGTATGGGGGCTATACCTAAAAATGGGCGTTGCCGAGAGAAGCTTAAGTTTAAAATTTCAACCCAATGTCTTTATATCTTCATCGAATAAATCGCATAGCGACTAACAAACGGACAGACCGACGGACATGGCTTGATCGATTCGTCTCATCGAGCTGATCAAGAATGTATATACTTTGTGGGGTCTCCGATGCCTCCTTCAATGCGTTACAAGCTTTTGGACAAACTGAATATACCCGTTTACACTATGTGTAACGGGTATAAAAATCGGGTATATCTTTGTATGGGGTTATACCTAAAATTTTGTTGGGGTACCCATATTGGTCTATTTAATTGGGACTACAATAGACATAATTTGTACTAAATTTGAACATCCTAGAATAAAAAACAATGACTTTTTATTCAAAAACCCAATATTTTGGGGTAAATTTTGTATGGGGGCTATACCTAAAATTTTGTTGGTCCTACCCATATTGGGATATTTTATTGGGACTATAATAGACATAATTTATGCTAAATTTGAACTTCCTAGAATAAAAAGCAATGACGTTTTTATGCAAAACCCCAAAATTTTGGGGTACATTTGTATGGGGGGTACACCTTAAAATGGGTCTAGAGAAAAGCCGTTTACAAGTGAACACTTGAAGGCTTTTATAGTCTCCGAGATAATATCTCTCATACGGCAGACAGCAGGACGGACGGACAGACAGACATAGCTAGTTCGACTCCCCTTCCAATGCTGATCAAGAATATATATACTTTATAGGGTCTATCTTGCCTCCTTCTGTCTGTTACATACATTCGCACAAACTTAATATACCCTTTTACCCTTTAAGTACAGGGTATAAAAATCGCAGCATAGTTACAAAGAACACGGACATTAAGTCGTATCAACTTTAGTTAGATATGCACATAAATCTCACAAATTATCCTTACTCTCACAATGAAATTGAAGAAGCTATTGAGTCGTTCAACTATTCTACTATTGACAGACATGGATATTCGAGCTCTAGAAAGCATTCAAATCATGAAGTACCAGATGAATTGCGTCAACTTATTTCCAGAAAGCGCAAACTGAGAAAAATTTGGCAGCGCACTAAATACCAAGCAGACAAAAGTAATTTTAACAGAGCAGTACAGGAAGTTAAGACAAAACTTTATGAACTAAAAACAAGAAAAAAACTTCGGTTGGACCGAAGCTCATATACCTGTTACACATCATTTGACGTTGATAGACCTTCGTGTACAGCATTTGTATTAAATTCTATTTTAAAATAGTAAACAAATTAAAAATATTCTTAAAAATTTTGAAGTTCGCGGTCCGATTTGAACCTATTTTAAACTGAAGATTTGGCATTATATAAGAAGCATTTGCACCATATTGGAAGCCATTCGCTTTAAAATGTGGTACTTTTGTATGGGATCTATACCTAAAAGTGGGCGTGGAACATTGATTTTAACATAGAAAGTACACAGGACCTAGAAAAGCTTAAGTTTAAAATTTCAGCCCAATATCTTTAAAACTGAGCGAATAAATCGCGCAGCAACAAACCGACAGACGGACGGACGGACAGACAGACGGACATGGCTAAGTCGATTCGATTCGTCTCGTCGAGCTGATCAAAAATATATATACTTTATGGGGTCTCCAACGCCTCCTTTAATGCGTTACAAACTTTCCAACAAACTGATAATACCCTGATACATAAAATATATTTGTCTAATTTTACTTTAGACGCTATAGCTATAATTTTCATCTTTTTTTTTTACCGATTTGGACACTAGTAGGCATCATATTTTCGCAATGAAAATGTCTTAATTTACAAAGGGTGTAGCCGGGTTTTCATGTAAAAAAGTGCCCCCAACGATATTGAATATCCTTAAACGATATTGAATATCCTTTTCGTTCACACGCGTGGTGTGAACGAAAAGGATTCATTGAGAATATATGTATTGGAAAAAATATACCTGTTTTTCATTCATAGATATTTGTGATATGCGACTCCTTTTTATATGATCGTACGCTTATATTTTATTACTTTCCAAAAAATGCTTATTTAATTCATTTTTTATATTTTTTAACATAATAAAATGTAAGCGTACGATCATTTAATCCTAATATGAATTCTTTTCGTTCACACCACGCGTGTCCGGGGTATAAAATATGAAGAAGTCAAAGAACGCTGAGAACATAAAGAGAGAAAGAGAGTGAGAGCGCAATATGCGTATGTGCATGGTACTTGTTTTTGAGCGCTGGCAATGCTAGCATGTGAAATCTATCATAGGAAAAAAGACTAATTTTTGGTTTTTAATTTTTAAAAATATGTTCCACCAAATCGATTACTTTGAAAATTTTATGTGTCAAAGAAGACAAACAAAGGAATATCTCCTGAAAATTTCATAGGTGTATCTTTAAAGTATCATGGTAAAAGCATCAATTAAAATGTTTAAAAAAAAATTTTTGATAGAATTTTTGACCGAAAAATTTTTTTAAAAATTTTTAAAGATACATATGAATTTTAAGAAAATAAAAAGATTTTTCATAAAAACTTTTTTTCAACTGAGTGAGCAGAAAAAAAATAAAAACTAAAAACATGTTTGTCGCTATATCTTCCTTAATATCGCCGATATCGGAAAACTAAGTATACAGAAATATTTCTCAAATCAAGGGCTATCGAACCTCATTTAAGGATATTCAATATCGTTGGGGGCATTTTTACATGAAAACCCGGCTACACCCTTTTAAAAATAAATAAAAAATACGGTTTATTCTCACCCAAAAAATTGGTTTAAATTAAAAAAATATATTAAACAAAGAAAGAAAAAAAAAATATTTTTCTGGGTTTCGACGCTTGGTGCACAAAAATTATTCCAAATAGCATATCACCAAGATAGAGGAAGGAAATATCTTCCAACCCATGAATAGTTCGGATATAAAGATTTAATCCATTCTGAAAAAACAGAAAACGGTTTTTAAATTTAACCTAAACGGTTCTTAAGAAAAATTTTTTAGCCATTTTTTATTCGCTTCAAAATACAACAATTTTCTTTTCCAAATAATTTCGCGATTTTGAGACATTAAATGGAATTTTTCGTAACGTTTTGCACAATGTTCACTTTCTATGCTAAGCCAACAATCATGCCGAAGAGAGCAAATCAATATATCCCTTGGCATACATTTTGTATGTATGTGCAAATTTCCAAAGTTTATTGTGAGCCAAAGACTTTTTAGTGATTATATATATATGATACTTGGTTCAACATTTATTTTCTTCTATTTTATACATACGAAAGACAGCAAAGCAAAGTTCCCATCGGAACGAGTTATACACATATAAAAATTTAATACAAATGATACGATAAAACGCGAATACGACATAAATGGGTTTGGCCTTTTTCTTTAAGGAATTACAGGAACTGAAGATAAAATTGAGTAACATAACTTCGAAAATGTGGCAAGTGCACAATTGGCCAAAAGAGTAAAACTGAAATCTGATTTTCATATTAAAAATCTAATATAATAAAGGATTTGGGTTTGAAAAAAAAGGTAAAACACACTTACCCTCTAAACAAGAGGTGATAGACCTTTTGGGTACTATGTCTCCTTAAACGCAAACTTGCACACTGAATATACCCTTCACACAATGTGTGGCAGGTATAGAAATGTATTTATAGCTAATGCTCAAATATGTTACAAACGCTTCTTATATCAAACCAAATCTTCAGTTTAAAATTGGTTGAGATGGACAGCGAGTTTATAAATTTTTAAGAACATTTTTAACTCATTTATTAATTTAAGATAAAATTCAATACAAATGCTAAGCACGAATCACGTCAAATGATGTGTGTAAACGTTTTTCCTTCAGTTTGTCTGAAAGTTTGTAACGCAATAAAAAAGGGGTCGGAAAGCCCATATATTCTTGATCAGCTCGATGCGACATATCGAAATAGCCATGTCAATCTGTCTGTCTGTTGCGATACGTTTTACTCAGAAAGTTTTAAAAATATTTATTTTCATCCTAGGCAGTTTGTTTGTCAAAATATAGATACTACTTAGTGCCCATAAAAATTTACAACTTTTTTTTAAAGTTTTTTGTACGAAAATAGTTGATATTTATTTGAATGTATTTACTACAAATTGGGTAACAGCACTTCTCATATCATCCAATATCAAAAACAAGGTGCCATTTTTAGGTCTTGCTCCTATACAAACCAAGCCCCCATTTTTGAGTTTTTCTATGAAATCACTTATTATTTTTGAATGAATTCAATTAACATTTGGAAAATCTCTTCTAATGGCCTCCCAAGTTTACACTACCGATATGATAAGGATCGACCTAATATAACATAAAGCGTCCAAGCAAACTTGACCAAATCCTTCGTGAAGTTTAACCTAAGCTCCTGGAAAACAAATAAACTATTAAAAGTGTTGTGCGTCGGCTTTTTAAGCTTCGGATCGACCAAAGCACTATGGGAAATTTGAGCAGTTTGTAAGGCCAAAATTAATAACTCAAAAACGAAAAAAAATATTTAAGTTCTGTTTTGGCATTCAGCTTAAATAACCATTAGGTATTAGACTTAGAATAAAGGTGGGCGTGGCACCGTCCATTTTGTTAAAAAAATCAACTTTTTTTTATTCAATTTTTATAACAATATTTTATTTGTATTAATTTGACAAAAGAGGGCGTATCACGCCATTTCGACGAAAACCAACTTAAAACAAGAAAGAACGCTGAAGTCGAGTATGCTCGACTGCAAGATACCCTGTACCCAATCTATATGTACCTTAAGTTAGGTTCTATTTTACTATCTTAACTTAAACAAGGAAAAACGTTAACTTCGGTGGAACCGAAGCTGAAATACCCGTTACATGGGCGTGGCGTCTTGAATTTGACCCTGGATGACAAAAGAAATGTTTTTACCCAATTGGGAGCGAGTACATTCATAAATAATTACTATTTTTAAAGAAAAAATCGAAAAAAAATCGATAAGTTTGTATGGGGGCTATACCTAAAAATGGGCGTGGTACTCTCATTTCCTACTCAACATAGTCGTTGCCGAGAGAAGCTTAAGTTTAAAATTTCAACCCAATATCTTTATATCTTCATCGAATAAATCGCATAGCAACAAACAGACGGACAGACCGACGGACATGGCTTGATCGATTCGTCTCATCGAGCTGATCAAGAATATATATACTTTGTGGGGTCTCCGATGCCTCCTTCAATGCGTTACAAGCTTTTGGACAAACTGAATATACCCGTTTACACTATGTGTAACGGGTATAAAAATCGGGTATATCTTTGTATGGGGTTATACCTAAAATTTTGTTGGGGTACCCATATTGGTCTATTTAATTGGGACTACAATAGACATAATTTGTACTAAATTTGAACATCCTAGAATAAAAACAATGACTTTTTATTCAAAAACCCAATATTTTGGGGTAAATTTGTATGGGGGCTATACCTAAAATTTTGTTGGTCCTACCCATATTGGGATATTTTATTGGGACTATCATAGACATAATTTATGCTAAATTTGAACTTCCTAGAATAAAAAGCAATGATGTTTTTATGCAAAACCCCAAAATTTTGGGGTACATTTGTATGGGGGGTACACCTTAAAATGGGTCTAGAGAAAAGCCGTTTACAAGTGAACACTTGAAGGCTTTTATAGTCTCCGAGATGATATCTCTCTTACGGCAGACAGCAGGACGGACGGACAGACAGACATAGCTAGTTCGACTCCCCTTTCAATGCTGATCAAGAATATATATACTTTATAGGGTGTATCTTGCCTTCATTTGTCTGTTATCATACATTCGCACAAACTTAATATACCCTTTTACCCGTCGGGTACAGGTTATAAAAACAACAAGGAAAAACGTTAACTTCGGTGGAACCGAAGCTTAATACTCTTTTTTGAATGAATATGAGCGTTTGGTTTGTAAAGGGGCTATGTGCTAGAATGAGCCTACTTTAATCATGTGGGTTATACGTTATAGTGATCCCACCTCAACCATGGGTCATTTTCTAAACATGGGCTAATTTTAAAAGTCTTTGTACTGTATTTGACGCAAAGCGCTTGATAAATAAACCATTTTTAATTTAAAAAAATTTTAAAATTAGTATGGGGACTATGCCTAAAAATGGGCGTGGCACTTTTATTTTATTTCTTTAGCTGCCTAGTACTAAGAACAGTTTAAGTTTGGATTTCCATCTCAATATCTTTAAAACTGAGCATATGAAACGTGTAACTACAGACAGACAGACGGACAATTCTGCATTGGTTACGTCCTATAAATTAAAATTTCACGCAAAGTGGTTAAAAGTGGGTTTTTTAATTAGAATAATTTGAACGAGTATTAAATACTCTACAATACACAATATTTTTCATGAATGGACTCCTTTAGACTCATTTTATATACTTTTTGAAAAGTGACACTCAATGAAAAATTTTTCTTTGTTAGACTACTTACACTTTTACATTATTAAGGGGACAGCACAATTAATTTCTACATTTGACCTAACAAACACATTATACAAACCACACTGATTCAAACTCATTATAAAATGTTTGTAATTTTGATGTTCTATTTCACTTTTTGGCACATTCGAATTGAGAATAAAACTGTATTTATCAGCTGATATCTTCGTAGTGGCGCCATCTATTGTAATTTCTGGTACGCAATTGAAGAACAATTTTTTGGTAATGCGTTGCACTCAAAAATTATTTTCAATTGTCGACTTTAAAAAATGCGGTTTTGGCCTCACAAACTGGTAAAATTTCCCATAGTGCAAAGGTAAGGTTTATTCTGGGTTTCTTTCATAAACTTCTGCCACTCCAACAACAACATTTCATCTTTGCTACGCCCATGGAATTACTTTCATTTTTTGTCCCGGGAGCCAAACACTGTTGTTGTTGACAACTTTATTTTATTTAATTTTTCAGTAGAAGTACTCTAACTTTCGCGAATTGATAGCAAGATTGATTCTTTGTTCAATTTTCCAATGCACTGTTTTTAATTTTACTTTGGCGTAAGTAAACAAAATATAAAATGCAAGTGGACAAAACAATAGAACCGCAACAACTCTACGATACACCAAAATCACATGCAAAATAATTTGTTGGCAGAGAGTCTAAAATCTTCGAAAACGATGCGACAGTCTCTGTCGACCTGTTATTACAGCAATACCAACTTACTTCCCTATAATTTAAATTTCTCTTAACTGAATTACATATTGAAAGGATTCTTGTAAAATCAAAATAAAAGT
Source organism: Leucophenga varia (assembly GCA_018903435.1). Classification (NCBI taxonomy): domain Eukaryota; kingdom Metazoa; phylum Arthropoda; class Insecta; order Diptera; family Drosophilidae; genus Leucophenga; species Leucophenga varia. The sequence goes on along the minus strand of JAEIFJ010000127.1, from coordinate 54,022 downwards.
ATGCATAAATACCGAAAAAGAATCACGAATATAAAAATAGATACCAACAATTCATGCTCTAGGCGCATTGGCCAACAATTGTGGGACATAGACGATGCTCTTGTTTTTTTTTTATTTTGTCGTAGTTTGATCGGTCCAATGGACGGACACTGTACCGTACGCGCTCACGTTTTTTTAAATATATTTAATTTTTTTTGTGTGTGTCTGTCGCAATGCATCAAGTGTAATGTAATGCATACATATGTGTACATACTTATGTATGTACAATATATTTAACAAGAATTTACGAGTGCACCCAAAAAAATATTGACGAAGTCGAAAATAAATTCGCAGTTGCTGCACATTTGACGTGATCGGTAAATATCGATCAGTGTTTTATTCAATTGTCAATTTAGTTCCCTTGATTCTGCATTTAAAGCAGCCGGAATGGGCTTGTTTCGCTTTTATAAAATTCTAATTTGAATTTCTTACTAGCCGGTGCGGGACAGTCTTCTTCGATACGACGTGGGTTAGTTTACTAATATATGAGCAATGTGTATTAAAATGCACCACTACTTAAGGTGTTTTGCTTTGAATTTCTTTGTGAGAAAATCAAATGTGTTCGCCTAATATATTGCAATAATTTAAGTTATAAATATAAATATATATTACAAAAAAAAAAATAAAAATAAATAAATAAATAAATCTTCTATTCTCGTCACATTTAGGTGATGAAACTTGTGCTTTAATTAAAAATATTCTTGAAGTGTATCATCGAGTGCCACAGATTGTTACGCAATGAAAGTGCAAAAAAAGATCCGTAATGTGTCATTTTCTTGTGGATGAGTTATAATATATAAAATATCACTAATTTTAGTTGATCACCTTCAAAAGATTTAATATAGAAACAAAAAAATAATACTGACAGTACTCACAGTCCGTGTAGACCGGATCTTAAAAAATAATGTTGACGTCGAATAATGTCATTTTAAAAATCAACAAGTGATAAAAGCAATACCAGCAACAAAATGGATAAAGTAAGTACTTAGAAGTGTTTGCCAAGCTAATCATATGTGTACAAAAATACCCTGTATCCCAGAAAAAATACTATATTAAATTTAAGCGATAGTATGAATACATCGCAAAATTTTATGTATATATTTTTAATCACGATCCAATGATCTCAGAGACAATAAGATATAGAAAAAGCTTGTTGCAAACCTACTACAAATATACTCTCAAACCACAAAAGCAGTTCAAATAATCACATAAAAAACATATGTGTATTTGAGGCAATGTATCTCTTAAAATTGGTCGAATCAGAATAATGAAAATATTTATGTTTTGTGTGTTTATAACGTAAATTTTACTTAACGAAAAAAAGTTAAAGAAATCAATCTTTTTTGGATTTAACCTGACAATTAAAAAGGGTGGGCGTTAACAAAAACGCTGAGATAGTTATTAAGTATAATTGTTAAAGTTTTGTCTTCATTTTTTGTTATATGATAAAATGTTGGTTCCGATGTAATTTAAAAGAATCCATTTATCGAGAATAATATTAATAAGATAGAGATATTCATTTAAACTCGTAAATGCTTCCTAAATATTTGGAACTGCTTTTGGATTTAACCTGACAATTAAAAAGTGGTGGGCGTTAACAACAAACTGCTTGAGATAGTTATTAAGTGGTGGGTATAATTGTTAAAGTTTTGTCTCCATTTTTTGTTATTATATATATATAAAATTTGTTGGTTCCGATGTAATTTAAAAAATCCATTTATCGAGAATAATATTAAATAAGATTAGAGATATTCATTTAAACTCGTAAATGCTTCCTAAAAATTTACACATTTTGTGGTCGTAAATTACCTATGAATATTTGTATGGAAAAGTTTTGGTTGGTCCAAACAAATGTTTATGCTAACACCCCCTATGTATTTTTGGGCCATCCTAATGTAAATAGTTTTGTACTTTGACATGTTAAAAAAATACAAGAAAAACAGAAAAAAAACGATTCTACTAATTGCATAAAATAAAGGTTGGCATCTGGGAGGCCCTGATTCACAACTCAAATGGCCAAATTGTAGATGACAGTGATGCCATTTTTTGTGATAAAATCAAGATAGATTAAAAAAGAGGATAAAAAAGACAAATTTGTAAACTTTTTGTTTCCTTAACAAATCATTATTTCATTCAAAACTTTAAAATTAAACAAAAACATTCAGCTTGGTCTATTAGTTTTATAGCGAGAACAACAATATCAGATCTTGTTTTGCTATTTCAATCTCTGCAGATTACATAGGGACTAGTATGAGACTGGTTTCCGATGTTTTTTTTTGTACGCTTAACACGATTCTGGTGCCAAAAAGTGTTCATAACGGTTCTGGTTTCAAAAATTGAATTAAAACCCCCAAAAATCACGATTTTGGCTGTTTTTATACCCGTCACACATAGTGTGAAGGGTATATTCAGTTTGTCTGAAAGTTTATAACGCATTGAAGGAGACGTCGTAGACCCCATAAAGTACATATATTCTTGATCAGCTCGACGAGACGAATCGATCTAGCCATGTCCGTCTGACTGTCCGTCTGTCTGCCCGTCTGTCTGTCTATCCGTCTGTCTGTATGTTTCTAAGTAAATTAAAGTATCTTTTCTCAAAATTTTTTTTTGGGAAATAAAATTGCCCCCCCAAATTTTTTGTGTTAAACCCCCATACAAACTTATCTTTTTTTTGTAAAAAAAATTACTAATTATTTATGCATATATTCACTCCAATTAAATTTTTTTTTCATCAAAAAAACAAAAAAACCCCCCCCTTTTTGAGGACCCCCCCATATAAACTTTGTTGGCTTTTTAAAAAATTCATTCTAATGTCATCCAATGTCAAATCAGATGTTCCACGCCCATTTTTTGGTATAGCCCCCATACAAACTTTCCGACTATTTTCGATTTTTTGTATGAAAATGGTTATTATTTATTCATGTATTTACTCCATATTGGGTAAAAACTCTTCCAATATCATGGTGCCACTCCCATTTTTAGGTGTTTCTTGCATACAACCTTACCGCCCATTTCCAGATATATTCGAGAAATATGTTGTTATACATATCTGTATTTTTAGCTCAAAATTTTAAATTAATATTGTGTGTAAACTTAGGTGACCACTAATGATTACACATAAACTCTTTAAAGATTCGTGTGACGGGTATTTAAGCTTCGGTTCTACCGAAGTTAACGTTTTTTCTTGTTACCCCTAATTTTCTCGAAAACCAAATTTACTCTTAAATTAAAGCTTGAATCTTGCACTACAATAACCATAGCGAAAAGTTTAAAAAAATATGAACAATATTTATTAAAGTGAAATTAATCTTTAATGGTCCATTATTTTCGGTTGAAATTCAAACACTGGCCTGGAAATTCATATATGTATGTATATTAGGGAGGCTCGAAATAAAAACTTTTTCGAATTCGACTTCGGCCCGGCGTGGAAATTTTTATGTCTGTGGTTAGTATCACCTGGGAAAATTTTTATTTCGATCGGAATATATATTTGCTTTCCGCAACGGTGTCGAAAATTACGAAAAAGTATCACAGTCTCTTAAGGCTAGGCAATTCGGCAAACACACTTCCTGTGCACCTCTTTTTCACGTGATGTAAGCAAAGAACAAGATCATAGAAACACGGAAGAAACCTTCATTACCTAAATTTTGCTTTGCCTTATACACAATACAATAGTGGACACAATTATTTTGACAAGACGAAAAAACCATATCTTCTGATTTACATTTATACAATGTATAATTTCATGTCAAATCCAAAAATGAAACCACAGGTGATACTGGCCACAGACACAACATATTTTACGCCGGGCCGAATTCGAATTCAAAAAGATGGTTTTTCGACCCAACTTAATGAATGTATACATACGAGGCACGAGTGTACGATGCTATGTGAGATTGTAATTTCTCTTGAAATTAAAATAATCCAATATATGGTTTAGATTGCGTTTCTTCTATACTTTCAAGTGGTCTAATCGATTTTTCAAAAAAATAAAGTTATGAAAATAAAAATTTGAATAGAAAATCGACATAATTTTTTTCATCCATTTTAAAAAAAAAAAAAGGAAGAGATTTTTTTTACTACAAAAAGATTAAGGTCCAAAAATTGAGCTGTCGGTATTAGCATTACCCGATATAAACCACAAATTAGTCACCACAATATAGAAAACCGAACAGTCCTTATAGGGGCTAAATGATGTTTGAAATCCGCTAGTGCAACTTATACGTGTATTCCAGTCAAATAAGTCTAAATAGGGCAAGAATCTCCAAATTTAAGATAACCGGCTGGAAACCTTTAATTTAGCGTCCCTAAAAACTTGTCTCAAAACCTACTTACGATGTACGCATCTTGTAGATAATTAGGGTCAGAATGGAAAAAAACTATTTTTTACACATTTTTTGCAAATATCTCGGATAAAATTTCGTACAACTTTTGTTTCGAAAATTATTTTATATCTCAAACCGTTTTTGAGATAAAGGGCAGACAGGGCAGTCTTTTCTTTACGGTATCATGCAAGTTCAACCTATAGTCTCGTACAAAAACGCGCCATATAAAGCCCGTAAATTATATAAAAATATATAAATATAAATAATTAAAATTTTTTTATTAAATAAAACATTTAATACAATCATTTTTTTTCATAAATTAAGTATAGTATATCTTCATTTAATAACACTTACAACACCCTTTGTACAATTAGAAAATTATTAACAGAAATACTTATAATAATTACATAATACATTTTAATTATATTCAATGTAATTATCATAACATTTTAGATAGAAAATAATTGAGTACATCTTCCATAAAATCCGTAAACTTTTAGATTAGGGACATATGTTCAATTCTATTGTGACGACTTGTTTTTTAAGGAACCACTTTCTACTAACCTCGCTTATTCGTTAGTTTTAAATTGTATCTTGGTAACAACGGACGTAGAATTTTAAGAGCTATGGCTGATTTGCGTTTTAACGTAATAAAATAAAATAAAACTTTAGGATCTGCTAGTTTTGAACGCAACGGTCACATAGATTATTTAAAAGGCGTAAACTCTGTGAAAGTTCATGAAAGGTGTCCAAGTGTGTACATTAGTAAAAAAATGTATTCAAACAGCGAAACGGCGACTAGATGAAGACAAAATTACATCTTCTCCATCGGTACCTTATAAAAGACGAAGTGAAGTGTTTGATTTTAAGAAGCAATGCTTATATTGTGTAAGATCAGTAAAGTTGAGTTTAAAGACAACATTGTGAAAAGTGCGGAGGAACGAGGTGATACTTTACGAGAGTTAGTGAAATATCGGATACTATTAAAATATGATTTATTTGCTGCGGACGCAAAATACCATTCTAAAGGGTGGTTAAATTTCAAGGGCCGATGTTGATTTTGAATAAAAACGAATTATTTAGGAAATTATTGACATTTCTTATTATGATATATTGGTATGACTGAATTATGTATGGAACAAAATATCAGCCAAATGGCCGCCACGGCTTCGGCGGCACACGTCCATCCGATGGTCTAAATTTTCGATGACGCTGAGGCATAATTGAGGTTCAATGTCGTTAATGTGCCGTATTATCTCATCCTTTAGCTCTTGAATTGTTGTTGGCTTATTGGCGTACACCTTTTCTTTCAAATAACCCCAAAGAAAGAAGTCCAACGGTGTCGAATCACATGATCTTGGCGGCCAGTTGACATCGCCGCGACGTGAGATTATTCGGCCATCAATTTTTTCGCGCAAAAGAGCCATTGTTTCGTTAGCTGTGTGGCAAGTGGCACCGTCCTGTTGAAACCACATATCGTCCACATCCATATCTTCCACGATAGCGAACACCATCCACAGTAATTGCCTGGCCAGCCTCATTTTCGAAGAAGTACGGCCCTATGATGCCGCCAGCCCATAAACCGCACCAAACAGTCACTCTTTGTGGATGCATTGGTTTTTCGACAATCACTCTTGGATTCTCATTCGCCCAAATGCGGCAATTCTGCTTATTGACGAATCCACTGAGGTGAAAATGTGCCTCATCACTGAAGATGATTTCCTTCGAAAATTGATCATCCACTGTTTGCCATTTCTTGCCACCATTCTGACCATTGACGACGCTTGAAATGGTCAAGAGGCTTTAGTTCTTGAGTCAATTGAACCTTGTAAGCGTGTAAATGCAAGTCTTTACGCATAATATTCATCAACGACGAGCGTGAGAGATGCAATTGTTGGGCACGACGACGAGTTGAGGTGGACGGCTCTTCAGCCACACTATCGCGAACAGCAGCAATATTTTCTGCAGTACGAGCTGTACGAGCATGCAGTGGTGATTTCACATCTCCTACAGACCCGGTTGGCTCATATTTTTGCACGATTTTGCCGATTGTACGCACATTTGGACGATTAAATCAATTTTCATAATAGGCCTGAATAACTTTAACGCGTTGCTCGATTGTGTATCTTTCCATGGTTCAAATTGAGTTAGTCTGAAGTTGAGAAATGTCAAAAGAAATGTAGAAAAAAACTTGACGTTTAGGTGTGGTTCACATTCAACATCGGCCCTTGAAATTTAACCACCCTTTATTTGCTACACAAACAAAACACCACCGTCTCATCAGAAACCGCTCCAAGTTAATCAAGCTATGTCTTAGATTTTTGACAGGGTATGTACCTGATGATAAAACCATTATTACAAGACTACAACAAAAATACCAAACTGACATAGTTATTACAAAACAAGGAAGAAGGTTAACTTTGGTGGAACCGAAGCTGAAATACCCGTTACACAAAGCTTTTAATAGTTTATATGTTCACTAGGCGCTTAGATTAAATTTCACGATGAATTTGATCTAATTTGTTTGGAGGCTTTTTGTAATATTAGCCCGATCTTTACCATCGATACAGTTGACATTAGATTTGATTTTACCAAATTTTAATTGAATTCATTCGAAAATTCAAAAATGGGCGGTAAATTTGTATGGGGGCACTACCTAAAAATGGGCGTGGCGTCTTGGTTTTGACCCTGTATGACAAAAGAAATGTTTTTACCCAATTGGGAGCGAGTACATTCAAAAATAATTACTATTTTCAAACAAAAAATCTAATAAAATCGGTAAGTTTGTATGGGGCAATATCTGAAAAATGGGCGTGGCACTCGCATTCTCGAACTTAACCTAGTCGTTGCCGAGAAAAGCTTAAGTTTAAAATTTCAGTTACATATCTTTAAAACTAAGTGACAAACAGACGGACAGACAAGTGGAAGTGGCTAGATCGATACGTCTCATCGAGCTGATCAAGAATATATATACTTTATGGGGTCTCCGATGCCTCCTTCAATGCGTTATAAACTTTTGGGCAAACTGAATATACCCGTTTACACTATGTGTAATGGGTAAAAAAAATTGAGAGTTCACTATTACTTCTTTCCGTGATGCACACAAGTATTCTTTCAAAAGCTTGGTATGACAACAAAAAATTAGATCCCGAAGCAGAAAGGCTGAGAATTGTACAAACTGCAGTAGCAATCATTAGAGAAGATATTCGATCATCTATAGTTGAAACAAAATCTTATCCATCCGTAAACAATATATAAAATCGGATTTTTTAATAAAAATATAAATGAACCCTTGATTTTGCAAGTGGTAACATATATAGTAAGTCAAAAATTTTGAAAATCTAGTTTATCAGCAATTTCATATCAAATTCTAATAAAATAACATAATATGAAGAGATTAGCTGTATGCCATGAAAATTAACTCGATAAAATGTGTTTATTTTTTGGTTGGTAAACAAAATACGGTTACTGTTTGTTTTAATACTAGTATAAGTCAGTCTGTTCACATTAATATAGCTTTAATTTGGTTAAAAATTGTTCAGTCATCTTTTTTTTTTTTTTTCGAGGACGTTGGGCAGCAGGCTACCAAAAAGTGGTCCAACGACACCACGACGAGTTCTGTTCCACAGTAGAGGTGTCCTTATTTTCATAAGTCAACTTTTTATCTTTCGCCGGGCGGATTTTTTCCCCCTTCCGTTTAGAAATGTCTAATAAAAGTTTGGGGTCGATCCATTGACATTTAATGGACCCGGAAACGATTTAAAGTGGTTAAAAAATTTAAAAATGACTATTTTATGCATTTTTCAATCTGGAAATAAAAGTTTACTGTTTTTGTCTATATAATTAGCATTTTTACGCGAATTGAATAACATACAGTAAATACGCTCACCGATAAAACTTAAGGGCTGTTATATTTACGAATAAAATGAACAAAATGTCAATTTTTAATGATTTTTAGAAAGAAGTATTTCTTTATTAAATTGAATAAATAAAACAACAATCAAACGTGTCTAGATAATTAGAATTTTGAACATGTATTTCTTAACATTATGGATTTAATTCAATTAAATCAGATTTTTTATATGAAGGATATTTCTGCCGATACGCTTCAACAACTTGAAGCAATAACTGTTTTTCCTCTTCATCATTAGTTAGTATTCTGTTATATTGTTGAATGAACTTTACGCCTCTCTCAGCAGTATCATTCACAACAAACAAGTCTTGACAGAATGTCCAACCTTCTTCGAATTCAAATGACTCTTCCCAAATTGAAGGTTCTAATTCTAGAAACTTCGAAGATAAACCAAAGCGACTAAAGAAATTTTTTGTTTTCTCTGACACAAAATCACACAAGGAGTATTTTTTCAAAATCCACTAAGCTTGAATAATTCCGACCATTTCTTAATTTTACAATTGGTTCTTTTGATTTTAGTTTTTCAACCATTTTACTTTTTTCTTCAAAAGAAATTCTTGAATCAAAAAAAGGCTAGAGCTACTGTTTCTTCAGCGATGTACCATAAATGGTTTCTCATTTTTTTTAAGAAGTATTGCTGATATTTCTGAGTCTGTTTTTGAATACTTTATAGAGTCTTGTATAAAAGTGAAATCTTGAAGCGGTGCGTCTATAGCATTAGTACATTCAAACCAGGCTTTGATATACAGTTTAACCAGAAAAATGCAAATATCGCGTAAACCATTTGTTTCCTTTTTTGTAAGCGAGAATTGATCACGGAATAAAAATATTTTTAAAGAATATATCGCCTTTGACATCCATCGTGCATGACTAGTTGGACCAGGTGTACGAAAGCTATACTTCTCTGCACCAAGAAAGATTAAAGCCAGCTGAAGCAATTCCTTATAGTCTTCTCGACTTTGAGATTTAATCAATTGATCGTAACAAAACTTTTTTACACTTATCGCGTTCAGATGAATTTACTTGCACACAAACTGCTTCATCTTCGATACCACTTCTAAATGATTCTTTGTTTAAATGTTGCCATGATTTCGCAAATCTTTCAAAAATAGGAACTTCTGGTGCAGAAGTTGATGACAGCTTGTTTCAAATACGCTACGCAATATAATTTCATACACATGGTGGCGGCACGGTAGATTGATTAGGCTGCGTCCAATCTTTTTCTAACAGAGCTGCGGCTCCTGTGTAGATGCCAGTATTGGCGGCCGTTGTATCATATGATAAGCCATTCACTTGGTCAACAATATTCCACTGAACTAATCTGTCATAAACTGCGTCAGCAATATTTTCACCAGTTGAAGATACTACTTTTGGTGCTCCCAGAAATTTCGAAGTACCGTTGTAACTAACAAGAATTGCAATGCGTTCAACCTTTATAAATCCGACCAAATCTGGCATGAACTTTCCATCAAAATGAGCTACAAGAGAACCAGTTTTATTCACCTAAAAATAATCACAAAGTTATTATAGAATTTAATAAAATCTATTGCTGTGAAATTTTAAAGAAAAACTAAATTACATTATCCATAAAACCAGCTGAAATTGCTTTAGATTCTCTTAAACGGTTTTTGACGCAAACGATGAATAGTTGAACGATTAATGACAAGTTCTTCTACACGATGCCCTAATGCTTCAGCGGCTGCTACTAGTATATGTACTGCCATTCCATCAGATACTTTGGCATTGTCCAGCGCTGCTACTAACCGAGTTGTTATAAAACTTTTGCGACCTCGTTTTGGATCTGATTTAGATTTTGAACCTGTGTCTTTTTCTTCAAGAATCGGTTTGTTAACTTCTGACATACTGATATTATCATCTTCATCACTCCAGTCCATAAATTGATAAACCTCTATAGCATAAGGAAAACTGATTACTGATGAATAGTGAATAGAAAAAAACCAAGAATCTCGCAATGATTATTATCAAAAAATATAGGGGAGAGTGTGGCAATTCGGCTAACTTTTTTTTAGACAGATAACAATGTAGGAAATTATTCTCGAAATCCAAACAAGTGTATATCATTTAAAAACGTATCATTTGCACTTTCAAATTTGCGAAGAGTTTTTGATTTATCTATTTTACTTTTAGTTTTCGGAAATTTTACATTAAGATATCCCAAATTTCCAAATTGCAATTTTAGCATACAAATCGGCGCACCCTGTGGGAAAACATTAGCTTGTTTCCGGGTCCATCAAATGTCATCGGATCGGGCCCAAATTGTATATTTCATCATTTTAGACTTAAAGGAAAAAATATTCGGGCGGCACTCGGTAAGATACCCATTTCTATTTTATCCTATACTAATAAGAACACCTCTATTCCACAGCTATATACAAAAAGTCAACAGCTGCTTTAGCTTAAATTTAAACTTACAATAGTAACAATAAAATAAGTGTATGAAATAAGAAACAAATATTTACAACATATAAGTAAAAATAATATGTGGAATGTAATAAGATAAAAAAATGAAAAGTAAATACTACGAATTAAGGGTAGAAAGAATGTTCTTTTTATAAAAGTCATTACTACCACACTCAAAAAAAACAGGAAAATAAATTATTATATTCAGCACAGATAACTCTAAAAGGATTGAACAGCGCATAGTTTGATAAACAAATATTCAATCTAAGTGGCACAAAATATCGATTGGGCCTGTAAGGCACATTAAATAATAGTTTACTTGAAACAAAGGGGCAATTAATATCCCCAGAAATAATTTTATGTAAGAACATAACGTTAAGCATTGAGCGTCGATTTTTTAAGGTTGGTAGATCGATTAATTTTAAACGACTTAAATACGGCGAAAGCCGACTAGAGGAGTCCCATCTTAAATTCCTAAGAGCGAAAAGTAAAAACTGTTTTTGAACGGACTCAATTTTGTTGCAATGAGTACCATATTGTGGATTCCAAATAACACACCCGTATTCGAGAATCGGACGCACTAATGAGATATATAAATGTTTCGTTATATAAGGGTCTGCAAATTCTTTCGACCATCTTTTTACAAAACCGAAAACCGATGATGCCCTATTAACCACTAGATCGATGTGCGCGGAAAAATTTAACTTAAAATCCATTGTGATTCCAAGATCACAGAAAAAGTTTACTTTTTCAAGCGGAATATCATTAATCACATACTGAGTAGCTAATAGTTTTCGTCTAGAGAAAGACATATGTTTACATTTTATTATATTTAAAAATAGTTTACTAGTATTGCACCATAATGCTAAACGATTCAAATCATCCTGTAGTAATTTAGAACCCGAACTCGAATCAAAATGATTAAAAAAAAGCATCGTCCGCGTACATTAAAATTTTTGAATTCAAAATAACTAAAGGAAGATCGTTAATAAACAATAAAAACAGAGATGGCCCCAGGTGACTACCTTGAGGGTCACCAGATGAGACAACTATATGTTTTGATTTTAAAGATTTAAAAAGAACACATTGTTTACGCTCGGAAAGGTACGAATTAATCCATTGAATTAAACGCGGCGGGAACCCAATTTAGTATAATTTCAATAGAAGTAGATCATGATTTACACTATCAAAGGCCTACTAAAGTCGGTATAAATGACATCAGTTTGCAAGCCATCAGAGAAAGCGTCAATAGATCTACAAGTAAATTCTAGAAGATTAGTGTTAGCGGAGCGACTTTTAACAAAACCGTGTTGAAAATGCACTAATTGATCCGTTATTAATTTTTCAAAGAGCTTAATTATTGGTGACAATTTAGCAATGCCACGATAGTTTGAGATATCCGACTTTGAATCACAATCACTCATTAAAGAAGTCAACTTTCGAAAACACTCAACATGGTATGAATATATTAGAACTGGAGAAATTGGGGGAATTTACGAGCACGAAATATATAAATTAGAATATTTAAGCTTAACAACAACAGCAATGAATTCAATAGATAATCAGTTTACATCGAAAGAAATTGGATTAGATGATTGATTGGTATTAACTGCGATTAAAACGCCACCTCCACGTTTACCAACACGATCATATCTACATGTTACAAAGTCATCACAAAAAATTTCGGAACTAAGAATATTAGGTTGTAACCACGTTTCGGAAAAAACGATAACGTCAAAAGGACAACCAATACTGTTAAGATGAACCGAACTAAGTTCAGTGTGAAGACCACGGACATTTTGATAGAAAATTTGAAATTGATATGTAGGATCACGTAAAGCGGTTAAAGGAGAACGAACGGTATCGGATTGCTAGTACCCAAGTTTCGATTTATTAGGCGCAAGTTTATTTAAATATACCGGACAACTCTTGGAAAGGGTGGAATAGTTTACATCCAGTCTAAGATTTAGGTTATTATTAGCACGCATGCAATTAATGCATTTGTTGTTGCGCACTTATTTTACTTTTTTATTATGGATATTAAAGCATCATCGTCATATTTAATCTTTATACCAGTAATCATTATTCGCGGATTAATGACACTTGGTATGTGTACATCGTAGTCCGAACCAATTTTATCACACAACGCAGATTTTATCTTTTCCCGATCATCTTCACATTCCGACTAGATTACAACACCGTTTTGTCTCTCATATATATTATTAAAGTTCAAATTAGAGGGGTTAACCTTAGCGGACAAATCGGACAAATTTTGTCACTGATGTTGCTTGGGGGACTTTCGGACGGACTATTAAAGGCTTACGCGATTTCGGGACAGATACTTCACGATTTTTATTAGATTGAGACATATTTATACGATAATTATTATTGTTTTTTATCTCCTTGACAATAGTGTCGTTGGAGGATAAAAAAGAGAAAATTGTAATTTTAACTCATTAACATTTTCGGACACACTTTTCAATTCAGCGAAAACATTAATATAGTCTAAACGCGATGCCTCAAGTTTTTTTACGCGTTCAACGTAACGCGATTCTACAGCCTTTAGTAAGTTTTAAGTCTCGGTATTATTTACTTTCAACGAGTCATTAAATTCACTTTTATATTCCGCGAAACGACGCGCGCTTTGGTTAACTTGTTCGTTGACATCGCGGAGCACCAAGTCGACATTTGAATATATGTGAGACAGTCATCACACATAAACCGTAAAAACGAATTAGTACCTAATATGTTGGCACTATATTGGTCAAGACCAGAACATTTCGATGCAAAGTGAAACACTTTGGCGCAGACGCCTTCACACCTAATGCCGGTCTCACAACGTATAGCACCCTTGCACTGGCACTCAGGCATAACAAACAATAAAAGCGCAAACGCGCAACAAACAGAACAAATACAATACTTTAAATAGGAAATAATTACACAAATAACTAATAGCACGAGAAACAATCAAAAATATTGAAAACACAAAAAAAAATAATAATTTAATAAAATTAATTATAAATCTTAGCTTAGTGAACAAATTGGCTTCTTCTTCTTCCAACTGTCAATCACTAGAATTTGATAATAATGTTAAAACAGTTGAACATAAATTTATAGTATCCGGCCATTCTTTTTTGATAAATGATCGTTCACTAGGCGCTTAGATTAAATTTCACGATGAATTTGATCAAATTTGTATGGAGGCTTTTTGTAATATTAGCCCGATCTTTACCATATCGATGGAGTTGATATTTGAATTGATTTTACCAAATTTTAATTGAATTCATTCAGAAAAAATAAATGTTTTCATACAAAAATTCGAAAATGGGCGGTAAATTTGTATGGGGGCTATACCTAAAATGGGCGTGGCGTCTTGGTTTTGACCCTGGATGACAAAAGAAATGTTTTTACTCAATTGGGAGCGAGTACATTCATAAATAATTACTATTTTTAAACAAAAAAATCTAAAAAAATCGATAAGTTTGTATGGGGGCTATACCAAAAAATGGACGTGGCACTCTCATTCTCGAACTTAACCTAATCGTTGCCGAGAAAAGCTTAAGTTTAAAATTTTAGTTCAATATCTTTGAAACTAAGCGAATGAATCGCATAGCAACAAACAGACGGACAGACCGACGGACATGGCTAGATCGATTCGTCTCATGGAGCTGATCAAGAGTATATGTACTTTATGGGGTCTCCGATGCCTCCTTCAATGCGTTACAAACTTTAGGACAAACTGAATATACCCGTTTACACTATGTGTAACGGGTATAAAATCGAATTATTTATACATACCTGAGCATTATTATAATTTAATAGAATTATATAAAAAGAAAAACCCATTTTGGTAGTACAAATGGCTCAGAAAGATTTCATTTCGACAAAACAACTAAAAGAATAAACGAATAATAGAAAGAAAAACACCAATGGAGAAGATGTGTCTTAGCTAAAAATACAACGGATCAGATCTCTAAAAAATGTTCCGTATAAGATGTTTTATAAAACTTCCTTGGATTACAATTCCGAATTCAAAGTATTAGACCTCTCACCTAAAAAGGAAGACATAGATTATACAAAAATATTGATTTGCTTCCATTATACACAACCATTAGACCAATAACAGAAGAAAAATGTAAAGATATGATAAATTTACTACCCTATATCCCACCAATTTTTTGGCACTGCTTTACTGTCAAGAAGTCATATTCCATAATATAGGGTGGTTAAATTTCAACGGTATACTAAGTTTGTGCAAATGTATGAAGCAGGTAAAAGGGAGCATGATAGACCCTTTAAAGTATATATATTCTTGATCAGAATTGAAAGGAGAGTCGATTGAGCTATGCCTGTCCGTCCGTCTGTCTGTCCTGCTGTCTGCGTATGAGAGAGATAATCTCGGAGACTATAAGAGATAGGGCCAACATATTTATACCTTAGACTCTCCTAAGCCGTCACGTGTCGCGTCTATAGTTCCACTTAGTAGCGCCCCATACAAATCTATCCCAAAATTTTAGGTTTTTGCATGAAAACGTCATTGTTTCTTGTTCTAGGAAGTTTAAATTTATTATAAATTACACCTAAGATAGTCCCAATGAAATATTTGGAAAACGGAAGGAAAGAGAGATATACTGTTTAACTTGCACAAGTATACTTATTCATTTTGTGATAATTTAAAGGGTAGCCCCTTACAAATCTATCCCAAAATTTTAGGTTTGTATGAAAACGTCATTGTTTCTTATTCTAGGAAGTTTAAATTTATTATAAATTACACCTAAGATAGTCCCAATGAAATATTTTTTACCCTTTCGGAACAGGGCAGAGAACAGCAGAGATATACTGTTTAACTTGCACACTTTCGAGTATACTTATTCATTTTGTGATAAGGATGTCAAAAATGATTTAAAAAAACAAGGAAAAAAGTTAACTTCGGTGGAACCGAAGCTGAGTACCCGTTACACAAAACTTTTAATTGTTTATATGTTCACTAGGTGCTTAGATTATATTTCACGATGAATTTGATCAAATTTGTATGGAGGCTTTTTGTAATATTAGCCCGATCTTTACCATATCGATGGAGTTGGCATTAAATTGATTTTACCAAATTTTAATTGAATTCATTAAAAAAAAATAAATGTTTTCATACAAAATTTCGAAAATGGGCGGTAAATTTGTATGGGGGCTATACCTAAAAATGGGCGTGGCACTCTCATTCTCGAACTTAACATAGTCGTTGCCGAGAAAAGCTTAAGTTTAAAATTTTAGTTAAATATCTTTAAAACTAAGCGAATGAATCGCATAGCAACAGACAGACAGACGGACATGGCTAGTTCGATTCGTCTCATCGAGCTGATCAAGAATATATATACTTTATGGGGTCTCCGATGTCTCCTTCAATGCGTTACAAACTTTCGGACAAACTGAATATACCCGTTTACACTATGTGTAACGGGTATAATAATCAAAACTATTCACACACTCAAATCTATAAGTGATTGAAATGTCTTACGGTATTTTTGAATCAATCAACTCTAAATCTCAAAGAAATTTGTATAAGTGTGAGTAGGTATGTATGTATTACCTTTACAGCTTATGGTTAGCCTGGGCAGCACGGAAGGGTATCAACCCAGATGTTATAGTTTTTGGCCACTCGATACCAATTCTGGATCCCAATCTTCCGGACGTCCCCCAGAACCTGATCCTTCTAACGCAGCGGCGGTCTTCCCCGCTGTCGTGCCCCTCTGATTTCGTTCACGTTTTATATCATGTACCGTTCTTGCGGGAGCGTCTTCATCCATTCGAAGCACGTGTCCAGCCCAGTGCAATCGTTTGTACCTGATGCGCCTGACTATATCGATGTCCTTATATAGCTGGTACAGCTCGTGATTCATGCGAGTACGGTAATCATTGTTCACTCTGATAGGGCCAAGGATTTTTTTACGAAGAATTTTTCGATATCATCGGCATACGCGAGCAGCATAGTTTCTTTTAAGAAAATGTTGCGCGTCAAATCGACGTGTGGGCATTTGCGTAGTATATACTCCATCAAGAGATTGAAGAAGTCGGGCACCAAAACCCTTCCCCTGTCTGAAGCCTCTCTTGGTGTCAATGGAGAGATGTTTACCGACCCTGACAACGCTTTGAGTGTTTGTCAGCGTCATCATACAGAGGCGAACGATTTTTGCAGGGATCCTGGAGGCCCCATCTACCGTTAAATCTGCTACTCACCATAAGTGTGAGTATTCAACACAAAAAAAATCAAACCATGACTTATATAAAATCATTATACGATATTTGAAGAAATCACTTCGGCCACATATAAAATATCGGGATAATGCGAGTAACACGGATATACACATGCAATCAAATTATATATAATGAAATGTACCAAGAATTAACCGTTTCATTAAAACAGGATATAAGTTGAACATAAAATCAAAAACAAAGCAAAATTCAATTTAAAATAAAGAATGTGAGTTTATCAAAGCAGGCCTGTTAGTAAAATTCTAAATCAAATTTTTTTTGAATAGGTTGCTTTGATTCTCTAGTTTTTTTTAAACGTATTTTATTATGAATTATCAAAGCAACATTGATTTTTTATACCCGCCCCACATAGTGTGAAGGGTATTATCAGTTTGTCGGAAAGTTTGTAACGCATTAAAGGAAGCATCGGAGACCCCATAAAGTATATATATTATTGATCAGCTTGATGAGACGAATCAATTTAGCCATGTCTGTCTGTCCGTCTGTCTGTTGCAATTCGTTTTTCTCGGAAAGTTTTAGAGATATTGACCTGAAATTTAAAATTTGAAACTTAAGCTTCTGTGCTTCTAGGCAGTTTGTATATCAGAACTAAGGTGCCAGATATAGCCCCCATACAAACTTACCACTTTTTTCGATTTTTGTATGAAAATAGTTATTATTTTTTAATGTATTTACTACAAATTGGGTAAAATCACTTCTAAGGGCATCCAATATCAAGAGCAAGAAGCTAATCCTATTTTTAGGTATAGCCTCCATACAAACCAAGCGCCCATTTCTGAGTTTCTTTATGAAAATGGTTCTTATTTATGGATATATTTCCTCCAATCTGGTTAAAATTACTTCTTTTGTCATGCTATGAATATACTACCAATATGACAATGATCAGGTCATTATAACTTACAGACCCCGTACAAACTCACCTTTCATTTTTTTCTCAAGAAAACGATTGATTTATATGCAGTTTTAGCTTCAAATTTTACATATAAAGGGTGGTTAAGTTTCAAGGGCCGATGTTGAATGTGAACCACACCTAAACGTCAAGTTTTTTTCTACATTTCTTTTGACATTTCTCAACTTCAGACTAACTCAATTTGAACCATGGAAAGATACACAATCGAGCAACGCGTTAAAGTTATTCAGGCCTATTATGAAAATTGATTTAATCGTCCAAATGTGCGTACAATCGGCAAAGTCGTGCAAAAATTTGAGCAAACCGGGTCTGTAGGAGATGTGAAAACACCAGTGCATGCTCGTACAGCTCGTACTGCAGAAAATATTGCTGCTGTTCACGATAGTGTGGCTGAAGAGCCGTCCACCTCAACTCGTCGTCGTGCCCAACAATTGCATCTCTCACGCTCGTCGTTGATGAATATTATGCGTAAAGACTTGCATTTACACGCTTACAAGGTTCAATTGACTCAAGAACTAAAGCCTCTTGACCATTTCAAGCGTCGTCAATGGTCAGAATGGTGGCAAGAAATGGCAAACAGTGGATGATCAATTTTCGAAGGAAATCATCTTCAGTGATGAGGCACATTTTCACCCTCAGTGGATTCGTCAATAAGCAGAATTGCCGCATTTGGGCGAATGAGAATCCAAGAGTGATTGTCGAAAAACCAATGCATCCACAAAGAGTGAGTGTTTGGTGCGGTTTATGGGCTGGCGGCATCATAGGGCCGTACTTCTTCGAAAATGAGGCTGGCCAGGCAATTACTGTGGATGGTGTTCGCTATCGTGAGATAAAAAAAATTTTTTGTGGCCTGAATTGGAAGATATGGATGTGGACGATATGTGGTTTCAACAGGACGGTGCCACTTGCCACACAGCTAACGAAACAATGGCTCTTTTGCGCGAAAAAATTGATGGCCGAATAATCTCACGTCGCGGCGATGTCAACTGGCCGCCAAGATCATGTGATTCGACACCGTTGGACTTCTTTCTTTGGGGTTATTTGAAAGAAAAGGTGTACGCCAATAAGCCAACAACAATTCAAGAGCTAAAGGATGAGATAATACGGCACATTAACGACATTGAACCTCAATTATGCCTCAGCGTCATCGAAAATTTAGACCATCGGATGGACGCCCCGCCGAAGCCGTGGCGGCCATTTGGCCGATATTTTGTTCCATACATAATTCAGTCATACCAATATATCATAATAAAAAAGAAATGTCAATAATTTCCTAAATAATTCGTGTTTTATTCAAAATCAACATCGGCCTTTGAAATTTAACCACACTTTATTTGAGCCCCAATATAAGTTGTCCCCGCCTAATCCCTTTGCAGAATATAATCTACGTCACTGATGGTCGTACATAAACTAATTAAAGTTTCGTGTGGCAGGTGTTTGAACTTCGGTGCTACCGAAGTTTACGTTTTTCTTGATTTAATTACTTTCGTCATTTTACTACTGTGGGCACTTCACAAAGTGAATTTGTTTGAAAAATGAAAAATCTTTATTTATTCTTGTAAATCAATTTCATCCCCCTTCAAAGTAATCCCCTCCCGATAAAATACACCTTTGCCAACGTTTTTCCAATCTTCGAAACATGCCAAATAGTCCCTTTCCGGTTTCCCCGATCAGCTTTTAAGTCCTCAATCGACTCGAAACACGTTCCCGTAATGGTTTCTTGAGTTTTGGGAATAGCCAGAAGTGACACGGAGCCAAATCAGGCGGATACGGTGGTTGCGGAACGATATTGGTTACATCTTTGGAGAAAAAGTCATGAAGAATCGACGCTGTTTTTCAAGAAGTTCACCATTTTTGGTACCAATCAAGACTTCACACGTTTCAGACCCAAAACATCTTTCAAACTTGTATTAATTGATCCTTTCGATACGCCAATTTCATTAGAGTATCATTCAGAAAACAAAACTTGATGACACTAATCTGCTCAATTAAATCAGACATTTGGTAAATATTAAAAAATGCATTCTTGGTCGTTTGGTAAACACAATCGTAAATATATTACTGATAATGACATTGACATGAAATTTTGCCCAGATGTTATTAACAGTCCTGTCAACTCAAGAAAAAATGAACTAGCCCGAAATGTTAAGCCCGCGAAGTTTAAATTGAAAATTCTCCTTACTTTTTGCGCACAGAAGTATGTAACGAATAGGAAAAAGAAAAAAATCTGACACGCGTTTGAAAAAGCTCCTTAAACGGTATCCCTTAAAATGGTGCTAGAGATAAACCTTTTGCAAGTGCACACTTGACGGCTAAGGAGCTTCTAAGTTTCAAATATGGTAGCTCTATCTATTCAAGCATTCAAACGATTTGAATATGTAAATCGCCCCGACGGACTAAATGATTATTAAATAATATGGATGGACAATGTTTTGGCAATATACTCTGCTCAATGGCGGCAGACAACAACATAAATGTTCCAGATAATTTAGAAAATCAATTATCATCTAAATCAAAATAAAGTTGCGGGCTGCAAAATTTATATCCAATGCAAAAATATTCAGAAACCGTCTAAACTTATTTGAAAGTGGTATTTCACATTAATTACATATGAGCAATCTTAAAACGTTTCTTGTTGGAATATTTTATGGAAATTCCAAATTGAATATATTTATTTTTGTATCATAAGCGTAAATACTGCTATTAAATACATTTACCACAAATTTTATGAATTTATATCAATTTAATATTACAAAATGAACCAACAACACCAAAATTTATTGGCGCAAATTTGAAAATTTGATATTTAAAATACTAAAAAATACCAAGAACTTGGACTGCGAATTGCTTTTTTGGAATGCGCTTTCCAACACTTTTATGCCCAACACTATTCCACTTCCGTAGTCAAGGGTAAGGGTCGAGCAAAAAGTGCAAATTAGTTGTTGTTGTAATCGTTTGCACTTATGCTTTTATCCACTCATGTAATACCTCGTGAACAGCACAATTGATTACATTTGGGAAAAAAAAAACATAAATATTAGAGATGAAAACTACATTATTCCTATATCCAGCAGCTGCTAACAAGCTGCAAAATATATATGAAATCAAAGATTTCTGCATTTCCCAAATTTGCAATGTAGACGTTTTTTCTTTTAAATCCTGCAGGCACTTCCCTATCATCAGGATAGTCAAAACTAGATGTTAATTTTTTTTTTAAATTTGTTAAAAGAAGCAGAACTAAAAATCTTGGAAAATCATGAAGAATAAGATCGTAACTTGCTCGGCAAGCTCACTCCATTCCAGCAAGTAGTGCCGCAGCTGAGCTGGCGTTCTCACTAACAGAAAACATAATAACGGAAATAAGAAGCAGACTAGCACCAATATCAGTGGATAGTGTAATATTTTTTGCACGCTTATTATAAAAATATATAGCATGTAACGTGGCATACGGGCTGAGGATAGTATTAGGCTGTTAACATAGTGCGCGCTGAGACGAAGATGAAGACGAAGCTGAAGACGAAAAAAGTGAGCAGTACTATTTATATGAATTCGCTCGAATGCGTTCATAGTGCATGCGAAGACGAAGATGAAGACGAAACGCAAGCAATCAGCTTGAAACGGTGCAGTACTGAATTTGAAGCTGAATCGCTTGCTGTTTACCCGTTGTTGTTGTTATTTTTGTTTTGTCTAGGTGCCGAATGTCTTCAAATTTTGTTTTAGTTTGTGTTTTGGTAGACGTGCACATGTAAAAAAAATGTCGATAAATAACAAGGAGCTAGTTGCAGCGGTTTTTGCAAAATTCTGCTTATGGGTCCAGCAAAATAAGCTCATAATACAAATAATAAAACTCGCCAACATTTTTTCTTCCCAAAATAATGGGATGAATTTTCTTTTTTATTGCATTTTAATTTACATTTTAATTTAAAATACAAACTTTCTTGTAAAATCCATTGCGACTAACATAACAAAAACGCAACTAATTCGTCTTGCACTATGTACAACTATTAGCTTACTCGCAACGCAAGCAATTCGCCTTCAGCTTCGTCTTCATCTTCGTCTCAGAGCGCACTGTGTTAGCAGCCTTAGAGGCTTGAGCGGTACGCATTCCGATTCCGGCTTAATTGTCCCTTTCACTATCACGTTTTGAACAAACACAAAAGCGATTTCATTATAAATTCCCAATTAAAAGTGATTAGAATTCAAAGAAGAAAATAATCATAAATAATAGTAATAGAACTAAATGACTTTAACATCTTTTTCTTATAGGTAATATTGTCTTGCAACCATATATACAATAATATAAACCACTAATTCTCGGTCCATATTAAATATTGAAATAGAATACTAGGCAAACACACATATAGTACATAAAAAAAATAAAGCTTGTTAGTACAATTCTTACTAAAAATAAGGAAAAACGTTAACTTCGGTAGAATCGAAGCTCAAATACCCGCTACATCTTGGTTTAGTTTATGTATGATAATCAGTGGCTTAGGCAAAATATGGAGAATAACTGAGACAAACTGAATATACCCTTCATACTATGTGTGGCGGGTATAAAAATTACTTTAAAGCTGGCTTGACATGCACTGATATGTATACAATATTCGAGTAACTTATTCAATAAATAAGTTACTCGCTTTTTTAATGACAGTATGTTGTGCGCTTGTGTCACGGCTGCTTGAATGGCTGGATTTTCATCGTAAAACGCTTTTTTTCATGGCAGTTTTCAGTTTAGGGGAACAGTGGCATGGTGATAGATCAGGAGAATACGGTGGGTGGTCGATGACACAAATCTGTTTTTTTCATCAAAAATTCACGAAAATTCAAGAAAAATTCATTCAAAATTAACGTATTTTTACGACACAAGCGCAAAACATACTGTCATTAAAAAACGAGTAACTTTTAACCTGTCGACCAATTAACATGAAGTTGGCTGCGTTTGAAAGGTGAAACCTGTATCTTTCAAATGTTATCAACGTTCAAAAGATGGCGTTACGTGTTCCATGATTTAAAAAAAAGTCGCCTTATTGAACATACTGTGTATATGCTTTATGGGGTTGGGTCTGTCATATGCATAGACTTGTTATACACTTTCGGTAAAAATATAAAATAATAAAAAACACAAATCCGCGTTGAAAAGAAGGGGCTCATGTTGACCATTGAATTGCTCATACATAGATTAAAATTTAATATCAAAGATGCATAACAATACGAGCCTCCAATTTGACAAATAGAGTAAGCACTTTCCAATTAACGAGTTATATACAAGTTATACATGAACTTTAAGTCGCTACTAGAACTTAAGAGAAGAACTTCTGTGCTGCAACTTAAAACTGATTGACTAGTATTAACTCATGGACAGTAAAATAGGTGTGAGCTCAAAAATTAAGTAATTTAAAAAAAAAATTAACGTCATGTCCCATATGCAATGTATTATTAAATTAATCTGGCAACACTATTTTTTAATGAAAAGCTGGGGTTCCCGGCTTAATCATTCGTACAGGCGAATGTTTTGGCACATTATTTTGTTTACTCTTCAAATTACTCTAGACAGTGAAATAGGTGCGTGTTGCATAGAATTCAGAAAAGTGCATTTTTTAATTGGTTTGATTTGTAAAAGGTAATACATTGAACAGGTTTATTGTAATATAGGCTGAACTGAGCTGTTAATTAATAATAGATGGAACGAGCACACCACTGCAGTGCTGAGGAGAGAAGACTTGTGCGTAAGCTCCGAGAAGAAGGAAAACTTATAAAAGCATTGCGAAGTTAATTGGACGGTCTCAGAATTTTATTACCAATACTCTAAAACCAGAAAAAACCATTGAAAACTGTGAAGTACTGAAGAAAACTTCATCAGCTACTCATAATCGCATTGTGCTATAGGCCAAACAGGATCCTTTTATATCATCAAAAGCGATTGCCAGCGAAATTAGGAATGTTGTGTCATCTCGAACTGTCCGGCGGCGGTAAGTAACCTGGTACGATAGCATGCAAAGTTCCTATACTTAGTACGGCAAATTTACGGATCAGGAAAGACTTTGTATTCACTCATAAAGATTGGCACGGATTAGAAGGTGCGAAAAAATGGCGAAATATACTTTGGAGTGATGAAACAAAGATAAATTTGTTTGGCAACGATGCTCAAAGAAACGGTCGGCAGCCAAAAGGTAAAAAGTTCCATGTTCGGCTCACAGAAAAAACAGTTAAGCATGGTGGTGGAAATATAATGGTTTGGTGCTGTTTTTCGTGGCAAGGCGTAGGGCCAATACATCGAATTGATGGAACTATGGATCGATTTGTGTATAAGATATATTGGAGAATGTTATGCTGCCATATGCTGAGAAAAATTTACCTCTTGTATGGAAATTCCAACAAGACAATGATCCCAAACATTCTTCACAATTAGTGAAAGCATAGTTTAAAGGCAAAAACGTGGACGTCGCTGAGTGACCAAGTCAATCTCCTGACCTGAATCCAATAGAAAATCTTTGGGGTGAACTCAAACGAGAAGTAGCAGAGCACTTTTGCTCCAACAAACCACAGTTATGGGAGACTGTCCAGAAAATTTGGAATAATATCCCTGTAGAAACTTGCCGCAAGCTGATATCGTCTATGCCTAACAGGATAAGGGTGGATACACAGGCTACCAAATGTGTTTCAAGTATTCCAGCACAAACAAGCAACTTTACAAAGACAAATCAAAAAATACACCAAAATATTTTAGGCACACCTATTTTGCTGACCAGCTGGAAAATGACATTTTCATAATCTTTTGTATTATAAAGTTTTTCTGTACCTCTTTTGAATCATTTTATTTTTCGATTTAATATATAAATATGTACATTTTAAAAATAACTTGTTTTCTAAGAACAAAGTAAAGACAAATATAAAACTATCAAATATGGAAGAAAAAAATGTTTCACACCTATTTTATTGTCCATGAGTGTACATTGATATTTGAACACAGCCTAGAAATGGAACAAAACATCTCCATTTAAATTATTGCAATGTGTTTATCCAAATTGATCATAACACTAGTTTACACCAAAAATGGGATTTTCTCTTACCCAATTACTTCCATGTATTTTGGGGCGTAGATTTCAAAAATGGCCACCAAATTTTTCTTAAGAGCCGTTTAGGAGATATTTTCAAAAAACCGTTTTTTGTTGACACTCGATTACCTTGTTCGTTACTTTCAACCTTCCAAACGTGACATTGAATTCCTGGAAATGGTTGAACGTTCTTCCATTCTTGAAATTTATTTTTCCGAAAAGTTGCAAGATCAGCAGTCGAGATTAGAAGTAGCCTAATCGAAGAAGTGTACTTCTGAACTTCTCTTACAAAAGATTCAGCATTATCAACGGATTCCAGGTGTGATTTTTGTAAATTGTGAGTCGTTGCTAGATGTTTGACAATTCCCCCGATCCCATCGCAAGCTCCTTTGCCGTGTCCTGTAGCAGAAAATACCCACTTTTTATTTACAGGTGATCCTGACAACTCATAAAACTGGAAACGATTTTTAAAGTGAGCAGGGGCTCCGTCTGAGATAATCGTAATTTCTTCTACCGATTCTAGCTCGAATTGTTCCTTACAGTTTTGAATTTTGCCATTTATAGCAAACAAAGCATGAGCAGAATCGTGTTTCGTGTCATCAGCAACGACAGCAAAACTTTGGGTTTTATTATTAAAATAACAGACTGCTGTAAAAATTGGAACTTGTTGCGTCTTCCAGTACGCACTTTGTACTTCGTTTTGAATCACTATGTTCCAATTTTCTGCGAAGTCACCATGCAATTAAAGCTTTTTCGAACTCAACCTACTTTCTTCTTTAACTTTACCAATTTCTTCCCTCTGAATATCCTTTTTTAAATTTGTGTACACTTACTTTAAGCGTACAATCTCTCAGTTCATTTACAAATGTGTTAAAGCTGGTTGTTCTTTTTTAAATCGGCTTTATTCCATACAGCAAAAGTTACTTTCAATACTTCATTTGTAATTCCTTTTGCACCAGGATATGAATTACATTCTTAAAGAACGCATTTCTCAGTTGAAGGAGAACACTTTTTTGAAGAAAGGAGATCTTCTTGAAGTTCTTTAATATTTAAGATACGTTCCTTCCTTAAGCTTTTTAAAGCAATTAGAAAAAGTTCGAAATTTGCACAGTATATGCAAACGCAGACTTCTCTTGTTGGCTTAATTATTACCCACTTTGGTCGTATTGAATAAAATTTGGATCTGCCAATATTTATATCAGGATTTTTCTCACGAAAAATTTGAAAAATTTCTTCAATACTTCTAGTTAAAAAGCGTTTCATTTTTCTCGTTTTTTCACCATCAATTTCAATGCACATTACATCACTTTTATTAGGACTCTCTCTAGAACAATCCAAATCGTCATTAAGATAATACTCTTGAGCTATTTTAATATGTTCTACGCTAACAGGATGACCACTGTAAAGATCGGGTGAAGTGAAAACTCCTTTGTTCTCTTTTAATTTTCTTGATTCGTCAATCATATATTTAGTAATGTCTGGAAATTCTGTAAGTAATTTACTTTTTGTAATGTTTTCACGAAGAAGTGTTAGAATACGGATCTTTTCGGAATTGTTTTTACAATTCTGCAAACCCAATTTCAAATTATCTATCCATTTTTCGCACGTTTCTTTCTTTTTTTGGGACGCAAGTCTTCTTACTTGATCTTCTGATGTTTTAAAATTTAATTTCTGCACAGGTGAAACGTTTAAACGCAACAATGAAAAAATTAGTCAGGCAAAAAGATTAATATAAGAAAATAAAATGAAAAAATAAATAATACTCACAACGTCGATTTTCTTAGTATTCAAAAATGACGATCTCTCAAGTAAAACGTAAACTTAAATATTGGTTATAAAAAGAAATGAAAAGCATTTTACTTACTTTCATTTGTTATTGTTCCTTATTTTAAATTCACTTTGTAAAATTTTCAAATATTTCGAAAAAAAAATTCTCCTAACTACAAATATAGCTTAGCCCGCTTGAAACTTAATTTAATTTTTCTTTATATTAATAAGAATTTATGGTAAAAATTTGAGCAAAAAAAAAAGTGGTGTTTTTAAGAAAATTGACTTTCTTTATTTTTCGAAAATTTGTCGCCATTTTGTTAATTTTAAAGATTTTTTCAAATTTCGAACGAATTTTTAAAGAAGACAAAGTCACCCATAAGAATCTGCAAAAGATTATCTTAATTAGAAAAAAAATGGCATACAAAACAATTTTTTCTTTACGTTTTTTTAGTTTTAACGGAAAAAATTGAAAAATTCATAACTTCGTTAAAAATGATCATTTTCAAAATCGGTAAAATACGTGTCCCCTTATTTTCGGTGAAGAATAATATATTTGATGGTCAACTAAATCTAAAATTTAGACTTATCCGCCTGCCTGATTTTAAATGGATCCCGTCTATATATATATTCTTGATCAGCACGACGAGACGAGTCGATCTAGCCATGTCCGTCTGTCTGTCCGTCCGTCTGTAATTATGACCTGGAACTCGAAACTTAAGCTTTTCTCAGTCTAAGCAGTTCAAGCGTTAAAATTAAGGTTCCACTCCCATTTTAAGGGATAGCCCCCATACAAACTCACAGTTTTTTTTTTTTAATTTTTTGTAAGAAAATAGGTATGTTTATAGATGCATTCACTCTAAATTGGGTAAAAATACTTCTTATGTCATCCAATGTCAAAAAAAAGGGGCCAAGCCCTTTTTTTAGGTACAGCCCCCATTCAAACTTTCTGCCCGTTTTCGAATTTTTGTATGAAAATAGGTATTATTTATGAATGTATTCAATCCCAATTGGGTAAAAACACTTATTATGTCATCGAATGTCAAAACCAAGGTGCCACGCCCATTTTGAGGTATAGCCCCATACAAACTTACCGCCCATTTTCAAATTTTTTATGGAAATAGGTATTATTTATGAATATATTCACTCGAAATTTTGTAAAAACACTTCTTATGTTATCAAATGTCGAAAAAAGGTGCCATGCCCATTTTGAGGTATAGCCTCCATACAAACCAACCGGCCATTTTTGAGATTTTGTATCAAAAAATCTAATATTTCTGAATGAATTTGATTTAAACTTGGTAAAATCAATTCCAATGTCCACCTAAGTGAACACTATCGATATGATAAGGACCGCGCTGATATAACATAAAGCATCCATACAAATTTGACCAAATTCATCTTGAAATTTAATCTAAGCCCCTGGTGTTTTGTGACGGGTATTTCAGCTTCGGTTTCACCGAAGTTAACGTTTTTTCTTGTTTATTTCGATTTTAGACTGTGCATTTATGCATAATAAACTTAACAGGAACTCAAAACATGATATATTATTACTAATATTATTATCTAGCAAATAGTTATATAACAGTAAAATATTAAAACAATTCATTACATGTTTTCAAGCGATTTTAATTAAAGTATAAACCTTTAGTTTAATTAAAATCTCTTGAAAACATGTATTGAATGTGTATTGAACATGTATTTACGTCAAAAAACGCAAGTTGATAAAGAAATAGAGGAAAGAGATATCAAATCTTGGAGACTTAAATGGAGTGTGGTGTAAGCGAAATATTCTGCGATCTATATTAAGACCGGCGGCGACGAATTGATTGGATGTATGCATCAACTCTTGTGCAAAATATAGTCTGGTGAACGTATGCCGGATGACTGGAACCTAAGTGTCCTGTGTCCAGTTTTTAAGAAAGGAGACCCTGCAGTCTGCGCAAACTATCGCGGAATAAGTCTCCTCTCTATCGCATACAAAATACTATCTGGCGTAATATGCAATAGACTGAAACCGTACGTAGGACATATAGTTGGACAGTACCAGTGCTGTTTTAGACCAAAGAAGTCAACCACCGACTCGTCGATTTCAAAGCCGGTTTCGACACGCCAATCAGATCAACATTTTTCTAAGGTTTGACTGACCTTAAAATCCCCTCAAAAATCGTCCGCCTCTGTATGATGACGCTGGAGAGGCTTCAGACAGGGTGATGCGTTGTCGTGCGACTTTTTCAACCTCCTATTGGAGTACATCCTGATGCAGTGCCCAAACGTCGAACGGACGGGCAATATTTTCTATACAGAAACTATGCTGCTCGCATATGCCGACGACATAGATATTGTCGGCAAAAATGCTCGAGCGATCACAGGCGCGTTCTCAGACGTCGAAAAACAATGTCGTCCTATGGGACTGACGGTTAACGAGAACAAGACGAAGTACTTGGAATCCACTCGCAGGCAATCTGCGCGTCGCAGACGGTCTTTGAGTACAGGGAACTTCAGCTTTGAGGCCGTAGAAGACTTCATCTATTTGAGCTCAGATGTAAACAACAACAACATCATCAGTCAGGAGATTAAACGAAGAATCACTCTTGCGAACCGTAGCTATTTTGGTCTCGGTAAGCAGATGCGAAGTGGAGTGCTGTCCAGAAAAACAAAGGTGAAACTCTACAAGACGCTGATAATGCCGGTCCTAATGTATGGCTCAGAAGCATGGGTCATGACAGAATCGGATAAGTCGGCGTTGGGCGCATTTGAGAGGAAGATATTTCGGAGAATCTTTGGTCCAGTTAGAGTGGAAAATGACATCCGTATGCGCACGAACGATGAGCTGAAGGAGCTATATGATGACATCGACATAGTCAAGAACATCTAATACAAAAGGCTGTCCTGGGCTGGTCACCTGTATCGGATGGACACAGAAGCTCCACCAAGAAAAGTTTGGAAGCAGAACGTGAATCAAATCGGAGGGCGCGGCAGAGAGGACGTCCGCCGCTGCGTTGGGAGGACCAGGTCCTAGATGACATCCGCAGGATCGGAATCCCAAGATGGTATGACGAGGCACTGGATTACAACCGCTGGTGCCGAATCTTATGTGATGCCAAGGCCGACAATCGGCTGTAGTGCCACATATATATATATATATATAGATATATACATATATATATATATATATATAAATATAAACATATATATATATATATATAAATATATACATATATATATATATATGTATATATATATATATATATATATATATATATATATATATATATATATATATATATATATATATATATATATATTCCTGACTTCGACAGCTTCTTCTGACATCATACCTATCGGAAGGGCAACATGCTTTATAATTTTTGCATCATGTATTAAAAAAATTATGGAGAGGTGTAGGCATATAAAACCATGGATACAAGTATACAAATATTGTTGCTGTTTGAAATGCATACTGTCTAAACTCTTCTATATCAATTTCATATCCAGATGCGAGTGTACGTAGATTACGCTAAATCGATAAATTAAAGAAGAGCCTACTCCAGTTATTTTGGCAGCGAATATTGGATCCTACAAAAATTGCTCGCTGTGTTGCCGCTATTAGTATTGCCTGAACCAGGCTTGGGAATATCCACTAATATGCCCATTTCCTTTCGCAGATTCGCTTGTATTTTCAGTTTTCTACAGCTACTTTATCTGCACTGCGAACTTGCCAATTTTTTATTATAATTCTGTGGCTATTGTGCAGAATACAATCAAGGAAACGAAACCAAGCGTGCTGCCTTGATAAGCCATACTCATAAAGGCTTTCCTTGCACGGCAAATTTTTTATGTCATTGATATCTTTCAATGTTGTTGAATAAGTGTCTTAATTTTTTTGGCGCCGTATTTAGTAGTTGTTTTCTCATGACAGTCGCTAAAATTAAGATCGTGTCGTCCAGCATTTAAGTTAAGGTCCACCAACAGAAGTTCATCATTTAACCATTCCTTGTTGACTTTTTCATAATTCGTATGAATTCGCTGACTTTTTTCTCCATTTAATAGCTAATTTTTTTCGAGAAATTTTTTATTTTCTGAGCTATTTTTGCGCATTCATCTTCGTTATACATATTAATTTTTGTCAATTATATTGGTGTAGATGTATGCCTCCACTGCAAAAAGTTTTTTCGAAGCATCACCTTCCGCATGCCATTCATTGAACAGCACTCGCTTGGATACTGACATTAAAAATAAAAAAAAATAATTTAAAAACAATATGCGGAAATATGCAGCTCATATTGGACATTTCCACAGCAGAAAACATAGACTAATTTTTAAAAATACAATGATACTGAACCCGGTTGCACCTTAAAAGATTAGCTCTGCGAAAGTTTAGTTCATTGGTAAACATTACATCTATTACAAGCACTACAAAGGATATTGAATTTTTGGACGAAACGCAATTACAGGTCACAAATATATATTTTGTTATTAATAACATACCTCTTTCTTGATACATTTCCTAAAATAAGAATTAAAATACAATATAAACAAGCTGTAGGCCAATTTCACTCACGTGCTTAAAACTGCCGGTATAACGGCTCGCAGCAGCTGATGGAACATATGGTCTGTTTGAAGCTCTGCAGCTGTACGAATATTGCGAGAAAAGCGAAATGAAAATTGTTTAAGGCTCATTTGATATATTAGTAATCGATTAGAAAATGATATTGGCGCTTAGATTTAAATCGAAATTTCAATTAATCGGAGCTAAATCGGCCGTTTCTCCCACTGTGCATCTGTTACACTTTGAATAGAGTCGCAAGGTTTCATTTTCAGTTTAGCGGGTCGCAAATTTGATTTTTATATCCTGTAACCAAAGGGTAAAAGGGTATTTTAAGTTTGTGCGAATGTATGTAACACACAGAAAGAGACCATTTTAAGTATATATATTCTTGATCAGCATTGAAAGGGGAGTCGAAGTAGCTATGTCGGTACGTCCGTATGTCCGTCCGTCATGCTGTCTGCCGTATGAAAACGATTATCTCGGAGACTATAAGAGGTAGAGCTTTTAAAATTGAAACTTAGACTCTCCCTGCATTTTCAAACGGTTTTTCTATAACATTTTTAGGGGTACCCCCATACAAATCTACCCCAACATTTTGGGATTTTGCATGAAAACGTCATTGTTTCTAATTCTAGGAAGTCTTAATTTAGTATAAATTATGCCTATTATAGTCCCAATGAAATATACCAATATGGGTAGGACTAAAAAATTTTAGGTATAGCCCCCATATAAATTTACCCCATTTTTCAAGTTTTTGTTTGAAAATCCAATACAATAAGGTATATTACAATGATAAATCTTAACTAAAGGTACATAAAGATTGGGTACAGGGTATCTTGCAGTCGAGCAGACTCGACTTCAGAGATATTTCTTGTTTGTATAGAAATTTAAACAATTAAAAAAATTGCAATTAACAAATTTTCGGTGTCATCCCTGAATTGTTTATGAATGTATAACACAGCCCCACAAGAAATAAAAGTACCCGGATCTGGCTACAAGACCTACACATTTTTATGTATTTTGATGCGGTAAATCCGAATCTACCATTAGATTTAGGCCAACACGTCAAGGTTCAGCCCTAGCCTCAAAATCCTTAAAATAACCCTTTTTTAATAAGGGCTTTATTCCCCAAGCAAATTGAGAGATTGAATTTTCTTGAAACTTGGTACTCTGGGGTTTTGGGGCCGCTGATTACGAATCTGAAGTCATATTTTAAAAGTTCAAAATGGCGGATCAAATGCGACAAAAAAAATTGTTTTTAAATTTATTGGAAGGGACTAAGTGTAGGTTGAAGGTACAGTTAAATAGAATTCTTGACATACTAGATTTTTCTCTTGCACATCGAGATTTTGAAATAACGTGATTTCGATTTCAAGTGAACAACTATATGTCTTAAACTATACATCTTACAACGTATTTAAATACGTCGTTGGAAAAGTGTGCTACATGATACATTATTTCCGATCCTATCTTTGTATATTTTAAAGGCAAACTCAATTTTTTGTTTTTTTTCCACAATTTATGACTTTATCGATGATTGCTTGCACTATTTTGTTTGAAAGCTACATCTACAGTTATAAGTTTTGAAAATTACGCTTAATTACAAGTAAAACGAATGTTTAATGGAACAAATACAAAGTTATTCAAGTTTTGTTAACAAAAAAAATTTTATTACAAATTTTATTTTTTTAATTTGTATAAAAATTTTAATTTTTGAAAAATTTGTTAGAAAGAAAAAGTTAATTTTAAAAGATATGGGTTAAGAACTCATCGTCGAATTATTCAAAAAATTTTTTATTTCATAATTTTTATGTTGTCTTCAGATTGGTTTTTTTACATAGATATGCTGCCTTCGCTTAGTATATTTTAAAGCTAACAACTTTCGGACATTTTTGAGATTTGTTGGTTCATAATATCCTAGATACAGCGTTACTTGGATATGGTTTGTTTTTTTTTTTATTAAATATACGATACCACTCCCATTTCTTGCAATTACATATGTGCTATTCACGAGGTTTTGCATAATTGAATAAATGGAAATTTGCTAGAGCTAGCTCATGAACGACCTTTTTGGAAATTTTTTTCCACTAGTGCAAAACAGCTCCTTATATTTTGCGTAGACAAAATAAACGCTGCAAATTTGTCAGTGAAACTTTTTAAATGGCTTGATATGGTAGTAATAGATTATTTTTTATTTTTTGTGTGTAAGTAATATAAACTTAAAAATTAACAAACGAAATTTTTTTTATTGAAACTTAAAAAGATATAAACAACTTAATGAAATATGATGATTTTTTGTTTCGGCATAAGTATTTTGACAG
Organism: Leucophenga varia; assembly: GCA_018903435.1. Taxonomy (NCBI): domain Eukaryota; kingdom Metazoa; phylum Arthropoda; class Insecta; order Diptera; family Drosophilidae; genus Leucophenga; species Leucophenga varia. The sequence continues at coordinate 20,452 of JAEIFJ010000127.1, read as the reverse complement.
GCTTTTAATTCAATGAAAATAAGTTTAAATGAAGCTGGATTAGCTCCTTATTGAAACAATTAATAAAATATATATCCTCCTTTGGCATCAATTACTTTTTTGAGTCGGTCCTGTACTGAATCCACCAAATTGTGAAGGATCTCTGGAGTTATCTCTTCCCAAAGGGAAGTGAGCTCAGAAATCGTCTCCTCTCGAGTTTTATGTAACGAAACTGTTCTTTTGCGTTTCAAAAGAGACCAGATGTTCTCAATAATATTTAAATCTGGACTTTGAGGTGGCCAGTCCAAGACGGTAACGCCAACATCCTTTAGGAACTTGGTTATCATTCTGGCTTTGTGGCATGGAGCGTTATCTTGCTGCAGGATAAATGATTCCCCGATCAGCCTATCTCCAGAAGGAAAGGCATGTTCGTTTAGGGTCGTCAAATATTGCCCTTGGTTCATCGAGCCGGATATTGGGACCAAGTCACCCAGCCCATTGTAGGCAACACATCCCCACATCATGACAGAGCCTCCACCATGGCTCACTTTCTGACAAACGGGCCGTCTTTTTTGCCTTTGCTGAGTTGGCAATCTTACAAAAATTTTTTGTTTTGACGAGTTATACTGGAAAGAGCTTTCATCCGTCCATAAAACACTTCTCCAGAACGACTTCGGCTTCTCTAGATGTTCCTTTGCAAATTTCAGCCTTTTAAGCTTGTTAATTTTTGAAATATACGGCACATCCTTTGCAATATATGTCTTCATGTCCTGTTCCTTTAAACGTCGACGAACTGTGCGCTCACTGATTGCCTTACGTCCACTTTTCGGAAGGCTGGCGGTCAGATTCCACTGCGTTGCAACGGCTTGGGGCTTCGCAAGAGGATTTTTTTAAATTCCCGTATAAGGATTTTGTCGTCAGCGATCGTTGTTTTGCGCTTGGGACCTGTTCTTTTTAGGTTTTTTACGTCGTTATGTTTCTTAAACTTTTTAATTTGATAATACACAGTTTGTCGCGACACATTAAACTCATTTGCAATGTCTTTTACTTTAATTCCAACGTTAAACTGTGCTACCATTGATGATCTTATAAACAAACTTAACTCAGCCTTTTTACCCATGGCTATCAATTAATTTTTGGGTTTTTTATTAACGTTTAATATCCAAAAAAGCTCAATTTAAACAATTGTTGATTAACACGTGCTCAAAAGCAGAATACCATTTACTAAATGAGTTTGTCAAAATACTTGTGCCGAACAAAAATGAGTTGTCTGCGTGCATTCTTATCAGTAGAAAGAGAATGCAAACGGTAAACCGTATAAAAATTGGCATTCTGCGTGCTAAATATTCATTCGTTGCTTTGCTCATCATCTTCGCACCGTTAGTTAACGGTATCAAACGCAAGCTAGGTTAAAAAGAAACAGACAATTTTGTCAAAATATTTATGCCGACTAGTGTATTTGAAATTGAGTCAAAAATTTTTAATACGAGCAACTTGTTGAATTTATAGTAGATGTGTCTATTTAGGAAGTTAAATTTAGTCAAGGCTTGTTGTAGGCTGTATTTAAACGTTTTTCAGACGGAATAGATAAAACATTAATGAGGTATTTTGTAATACAATATGATGAACTGTGTTTGGCAAAATACTAAACATTTGCGCCAAAAACGAATCTTAATTTTCCAAAACGAATATTTCAATGGAAATTCAAAATTGTATATAATTGTTAATAATACAATAAACATTAATTATGCGAATAAATATTTGTACAACAAATTTTATGATTTAATGTATATGAATTTAATTTTAATACAAAATGAACCAAAAACACCAAAATTCAATGGCGCATTTTTGAAAATTTGACATTTGCTATTAAAAACACCAAAGAAATACCAAAAACTTGGGCTGCCACTCACTTTTTTGGGAGCGTTTTCCAACACATTTATGCACAAAAGTTTTGCACTTTCGTAGTCGAGGGTCTGTGTCGAGCAAAAAGTGCAAAACAGTTTCAGTGTTAATTTTTATTGCAATCGTCTGCCCTTTTCCTTTTATCCACTTATCAATAGCTCAATAGTATATTCAACTATTGTGTGAAACTATCCTATATACATCTAGGAACCAGGTCATAAACTTTGTACTAGGTTAGCTATCTTATGCTTGTCTTATTTCAATTCCTATTTTTTCTGTATATCATATTAAGTGGTACCAAACTAACTTTATAAATACGATATATACCCAAAAACCGGATCGATGTTATTTTTCTTTAAAATCGATCAGTCGAATACTTAGGCTTCGGTATGCTTAGCTACCTCTCTTATTTAAAAATGAAATTAAAAGTATTTTTATGTTAATACGTGTTTCACGTTCTTTAGCCGTTTTATTTGGTTTTTGGGATTTGTTTTGCGATTTTGTTTTACGATTTTTGAGAACGTTGCGAAAGTCTAATTTTATATTTATTATAATTTTTCAAATTAAAAATATTTCATAAATTGTATGTGTCAAAACTTAGCGATAAAAATTATTTTTCAGTTGAGGTTTAATTAAGGCTTGCTGAAAACAAATTGATAGCGGGAAAACGGGGTAAATTAACTTTACATATTGCTAATAATTTTTTATTTTTTTGATTTGAACACCCGAATAACAAAAAACAAACAAGCTTTTGATTGTTTAAGAAGTAGTAACATATATAAAATTAAACAAAAAAAAAAAAAAAAAAAAAAGCAAAAACGTTATTTTAGGTAGCACCGAAGCTCAAATACCCGCCACACGAAACTTTAATCGTTTTCTTGAAAAAAATAAAAAATGGATGGTGAGTTTGTATGGGGTCTATATGTTATAGTGGCCCGATAATTGAGCCGCTCAGTGCATACATCGATTAACTCCATAATACGAAAAGTTAAGAAACGTGATGATGTAATGTATATTGTTTTTTAAAATTCCTCTGACTATATGAATTCAAACATATAATGTAGAATGCATAATTGCAGATATAGCTTTCATCTAACGGTATATAAAATTAATAAGAAAGAATAGCCAACAAACAATCGTCAGTAATATTACAGTTTTTATATGACTGGTGGAGGTTATCGATTTGGCAACTGAAAAAAGTAATAAAGTTAAATTTAGTCTTTACATTTTTAAGTTTTTTATTACAAAAAATTAATTAATTAATTAAAAATTAATTATTATACATGTTTATTATAGCTTTTCCATAAAAATGAACGTTGGAAGTTCGGTTATAATATAATTTTTGTAATTAATTCATAGCAGCTCTATGTTAGCGGCATTATTCTTTGGGATGATTCAGCAATATTATAAATAATTGCTTCTTCATTAGCTGTTTGCGAGGATTCGTCATTTCGATTTGTTAACAAGTTTTTATAGTAATCGTGTTTAACAGTTTCTCCATTTTTCCTTTATCACAGTTCTACCTTTATGATATAATAAAGGCTGATCTATATTTTTTCAAACTTTGCGGTCTATCCACTAAAGATTTTCTTATATTAATACCTTGAAATTCTGTATCTTCATTATAGTCACATTTGAATTGTACGAAATAGGGTTTAGACCTTTCTAACTTTATCCAGCGTATTTTAAGCCAATTTACTGGAAGCCCTGTGACGGTTACTTTTCTGTTAATGATAGACTGTTCTAAAGGTTTTCTTGACAAAAAATCTTGGTGAGTCATTTGGATTAGATGAAATGGCGTTTTCTTTTTACATGTTTTGATTATATGGTATGAAAAAATGTTTTTTTTTTTTTTTTTGCACATGACTCAATAATGGCAAATTCTGAGTCATTGGGCAAATAGCTGTGTCCACTTACCAAAAATTTCATGACAATTGATTCAGCTTTGATTTCCGTGCTTTGAACAAGTTTCAATAAACTTTAGACGGTTTCAATATTTCTGTTTTGCCCGGTACACTAATCCAAATATGTTATTATTATTCCGAAGTTTGCAGCATAAATCTTTATGTACTTTATTAGACAAGATGAAATTTCTTGAGACCCACAAGATCCTTCCTTTCTGGCCAAACAAACATGTGGCTTATATTTTTATTGAATTTTTGACATTCAAAATTATAAACATATCAATATCGCTAGTCTAAAGCTTTTTCTAAGTCAAAAGAAAATACGAACAATTTTTCCGATGTTGCCATTCGATCATCAACCATTTGACTGCGAGCCTGTTCAGCCTCTTCTAAGTGAGTTTCCTTTTCAATTTTTGCCATCTAAATTCCCTCATCGTCTGAAGATTGAATTTTTTTTGAAAAGCATCACAAGTTTGACACGTATCCTTCGATGGTTGTTTAAAATGTAAATTAAATTTTGTAGAGAACACATTATAGTAATATTTTTCTTTCACTGGTGCTACGATTTCTTTTTCACATTCTGTGACGTATAGTTCATACAACTTCTTAATATTTAAGTCAGGATTTAAATATTCTCGTTTTTAATTATGAGCTCCGGTGTAGTGACTACTGTAGGCTGAAAATGACTTAATAACATTTGTATCATCTATTTTATTGCTTGGAACGCGGCCTTTGCACTTATCAACTAAAGATGTAACTTGTTTTTTAGAACAACAATCGTATATCCGCCCGTCACTCACCTAATAAGTGTCTCTAAAATATTTTTTACAAACGTCTTAAGAAAATATTTTGGTCAAGTTGACTATTTAAACTATAAAATTCTTTTTATGGCTGCCTCTCTCTCATCCAAAATAATTTTTTGATTACAATTTTGACGGCATCTGCATTGTATATCGACAAATGTTTTTGCAGGTATTCATTTTCCTACCCTATTTCTGTATGCAAATCTTTTTATCCTGTTTACTTTTGTAAATTTCGTATCCATTTAACAGGATTACGGCTTCTTTTCCTCCCAACCAATGTGTTTGTTGGGTTTGTACTGTTGCAATCCGATGAATCCGAGAAAGACGATAATAGTAACTATTTTTATACAAAAAATGAAAAAAAATTTTAAGTTTGCATGGGGCTTTATCTCTAAAATTTTAGGTCAATATCTTTAAAACTGTGCGAGAAAAACGCATTGCAACAGACGGACATGGCTAAATCGACTCGTCTCATCGAGCTGATCAATAAATCTATAAAAATATATACTCTATGGGGTCTCCGATGCCTCCTTTAATGCGTTACAAACTTTCCGACAAACTGATAATACGAATATTAGAAGATTAAAGGAATGTGTCAAACAAATTCGAAACCTTAGATTCAGCAGATTCAATATTACCATTAAGAACTGAATTGGAAGGTTTTTGATCGATAAACTTGAAGAACTTGTAGGATTATTACGAACTTTTGTAGTTTTAAAATAAAACATCTTCTTAAAAAGTATTATAAATGTTTACATTTATTTAAATTATAATGTATACAATCGTATTGTAACGAGTCACCGGCCGGGGAATCGCCGTCGGTATCCCAGGTGATCTGTCACACAAATTTTTTAAGTTTTCAGTGACCACGGGCGATGTTATTTTCCAGATAAAACTATAATTTGTTTTGTTTCATTTAATTTTATTTCTTTAATAAATATTTACGATAAGATTTAAATTATTTACAATGATTAATAATATTATTAAATATTTACAGCGGTGTAATATAAGTAAATATAAAAATCTTGGGTTTTAATTCTTTATTATAATTTTTACATCAAAGGCATATTTTACAGTATCTAAGTATAATTATATAATCTTTATATGCTAAATGACTTAAATTTAGTTTGAAATTATGACGTATGCGCCGTACGATGGTATACTCATAAATGTATCTGTTTATTTGCCGGCGGCAAAACTCCAAAAAAACTCCAAACTCAATACTCCAGATACTCCAACACACGGCACTGTCCGCTGGTTGCTACCTGAAATTAAACACTAACACAATTCACAAATTCACAAGCGCGTGGCTGAGGTTTAAATTAAAACCACTTGTCCTCGTTTTTATTATTATTTTCTTTTTATTTTAATTGTTTATGGTTTGCACTTTATTACACTTTAATTTATGTACATGTACACTCGCGATGCTGCCGATTGAAAGTTTTATACATAAGTAAATTAGAGCAGCGTCTTAGAAGCAACGCAAAGCCTATTTTTTAAAAAATTAGCAACAACAACCATTTTACCGCTGCGTTTTCTCTAAGTTCGAATTTACAATGGAACGATTGCATTGCTTCTAAAACAGTAGATGCTTAGCACTTCAGTGTGGCTTAAACATCCCGCCCACCTTGCAGCACCGCAGCAAATATAATTAAAATAAGTTATCTACAATATAATTCATGAGTTACAACTATAATCATATTTTATAAATTAATTTTTACAATTCATATATTCATTTCTATATTCATTTCTTAAACTAAATTTACATATTCAGAAGCTTACTAAATTTATTTATTCAAAACACCTCAAACGCAGCTTACACCAGACACCAAGTAGCGGAATTTAGAACATTGAGCAACTGGCTGGCCCGGACCTCCTTTTATCAGTCCCTGAAGCAGGATCTGAGCATAAAATGCGCCTCCAAGGATCAGATTGACTTCGCCTGCTTCAAAAAATGACGGATCAGCCAGCTGCAAGAATTGCACATGTGCCAAGTGGTCTATATTTACCGACCGTGTAGGCACTGTGCGTGTGAGTCGTGGCATAACGAATGCCGTTATCTCCATTTGCTCGTGACCACCAACTCTGCTCCGCAACACCAATGAGCAGTTGTCACCTGACTGCGAGCGCACCACACCAACTCCCAACCTCCTGGCTATACCCAAGCAAATGGAGGATCGTTCGGCGCAAGAGTCCAGTAGAACTCTTACGTTTCTCCATCCGCTTTGGGTCCGCACCTGGACGATGGCCATCGGCGCCAGTAGCACTGCGCCTAGCGATGTCAACGAAGGCGGAGCATTGATGTTGGCTCGAGCATCTCTTCTTCGCGTCTCTGGGAAGGGTAATGGACGGTGGGAGGACAGTCTGTTACGAGCTTCGCAGCGCTGAGGGCGAAAACTCTCTCCCGGACGTCCTCCTTTAGCAGTCCGGGTAGGTGCCAGCCTGGCACGAGTGTCGCAGCGCAGAGGGCGATCTCTCTCTCTACCTCGGACTGTACTTGCTCGTCTGTGCTCCGTCCGAGCAGCACCTGAAGAATGTCGGGGGTCTGGCGTGTTACGAGCCTCACAGGGCAGAGGGCAATAACTCTCCCCACGACCACCTACAGGTACCAAGCCACGCTGCCAAAATGCTCGTGAGCGTGAAAAGGGAATGATTCGCTTGGCAGTCTCCTCAAGTGGGACCCCTCTCACGACTTCAACCTCACCACAATCGTCATCGCTCATCTCCTCAATACAAAGTGATGACCCACTTGGCCACCAATCGACAACACGTCCTCTTCTCTTCTTTGTTGGCGAAGCCTGATGGTCGAGCTGTCATCGTGCAGCAGGGTGTGGTGAGGCTGTGCGCATGATCGACAGCGGTTTCCGCTAGTGCACAATTGCGTCTTGTGTGCACCGGACAGGCAGTTTGTGCACAACCTGTGCATAACGACAAGCCGCAAGCGACCTACAATTCCAGTGCGCTGGGAAATCAGGCAGCTTGCTACGAGGTGCCTTCCTTTGCAAATGGGGCACTTCATCTGGCTAGTTGTCGGGTACTCAATGTCCATGATAAGCTTCTGAAAATAAATAAAATTAAGTTTTGTGGCAAGAGTACCAATTTTGAAATAGGACGGCCTCTCTCAGTTCGCAGATCAACTACACGAAGATGCCCTGGAAAGAGTTTTAGAACCCTGCCTAACCGTCATTCGTTTGGAGACGTACACTCATCTTTTATAACGACCAAATCATTTCGGATAAATTTAGCTTTGGATCGTTTTTCCATCTCCCTGCACATTTCTTGATTTAACGCTTTTACCCTTTGCCAACGATTGATAATTGACAAAGGGGCTTCGTGAACCTCAGGCTCTACTCTTGACAACAATGGTCCACCAACTAAAAAATGACCAGGTGTCAGAGCAGCTACAATATCGGGGCTATCACTTATTGAATACAAAGGGCGTGAGTTTAAGCACTCTATTCTCTATTCTAGCTAATAGTGTTGCAAACTCCTCGAACGAAGACTTCATCTGACCAGCAATCTTTCTCAGATGGTTTTTTAGACTCTTAACTCCAGCTTCCCATAAACCTCCCATGTGAGGTGCTGCTGCGGGGTTAAAATGCCAAGTAATATAGGCGACACCTTGAGTGAATTCATATTCTTTTCCCACAGCTTTAATAACCTCACAAAATTCTCTCTGTAGCACCTTAGCAGCCCCGACAAAGTTTGTTCCATTATCAGGGCAACCTCTTCGAGACACAAAACGAGTAAACGCTGCTAAGAACGAACTTGTAGATAGATCGCTTGTAGGCTCTAGATGAATTGCTTTGGTAGCAAAGCACACAAATACACAAACATATCCCTTTGTTATCTTACATGCTCTTCCTATATAGCTTTTGATATCAAATGGGCCAGTAAAATCAACTCCTGTTATAGCAAAAGGCCTCGATATTGATGTTCGTTCTGGAGGTAAGGCCGACATGATTTACGAAACCTTTTTTTTTTCCATATAATACATACTTTGCATTTATTTATTCTCCATTTAATTATAATTTTTGCCTTGATAATCCAAAATTCATTTCGAACCAGGCGCAACACTAGAGAATTTCCGCCATGACACGATAGTAAATGAACATAATCCACCAATAGTAAAGACAGTCTACTCTGATAAGGCAGTATTATAGGGTGTGTTTCATTATATGTTAGCTCTGGAGCATGAACTAGTCTGCCACTGCAGCGAAGTAACTCATCACCATCCATAAAGGGGTTAAGTGTTTTAAGTGGACTATTAGCTTGAACCGACAATTTTTCAGAACAATTTCGATATTCCTCAGGAAAGTAAGCTTTCTGGGAAACTTGTACTAATCTCCACTTGACAAAAGTAATTTCTTCGGCGGAAAGATGGTTCGAATTGAAATGCCGTTTTCCGAGTGTCCGAAAATAAAAACGGTATATGTAGGCAATTACCCGAAGTGCTCGAGGAAGTGAAGAAAATCTTTCTAATATCTCTTCATACCTATTGAAGTATGCGTAATTGCACTTGACTTCCCTACACTCTAAATTGGTTACTTCTTCAATCTCAGAAGAAGGCCAATGCGATTTATCTTCAGTCAACCATGCGGGTCCACGCCACCATAGTTTAGACTGGGATAAGTCTTGGGGACACATACCTCGACTCCCAAGATCGGCAGGGTTGTCTTTTGAATCGACATGAGCCCAGTTTTTTACTCCAACTTTTCTGTCAATCTTAGTGACACGATTTGCTACAAATGTCTTCCAACAATGAGAAGGCTTTTTTAACCAAGCGAGAACAATAGTAGAGTCAGACCACAAATGAATAGGGCCGTTGATGCCTAATTTAGGCACAAGTGCATCTACTAAGTCTGCTAATAATAAAGCACCACATAACACTAACCTTGGCAAGGAGATCGTTTTAATTGGAGCGACTTTCGTTTTTGCTGAAAGTAAAAAAGTACTAACGCTCAAATCTGAATCTTCCACTCTCACATACAAAGCTGCAGCGTAAGCTTTCTCTGAAGCATCACAAAAACCATGAAATGCAACCTTTTTATTCGGGGAATATTTAACCCATCGAGGCACTCGAATTGCACAAATGTTGGGGTAGTCCTTCACAAATTTAGTCCAAACCTCAAGACACGATCCTGTCAGCACGTCATCCCATCCCGTTTTCTCCATCCAGATACGCTGCATCAAAATTTTTGCACCCACAACTATTGGTGCTATCCATCCTGCTGGATCGAAAAGCTGGGCAATAATCGAAAGGACCTTTCGTTTTGTAAATGGAGAACTGACATCAAGAGGTTTTGGAACAAAATAAAAATCATCGCTCATAGCATTCCACTGAATGCCTAACATTTTTGCAACAGCGTTCTCCTCTTTGTCGAAAAATGTTTTATTTATCAGGTGATCGGAAGGAACACCTGCCAAAATCTCCTTGCAATTCGACGTCCATTTTCGTAAAGGGAAACCAGCAGAACCCAATACAACCGACAACTCTTCTCTGATTTTTATGGAGGTTGAAATGTCATGAGCACCGACCAATGCATCATCAACATACATGCATTCTCTTAACACCTATGCTGCGAGAGGGTAGGTAGATTCTGAATCATCAGCCAATCGTAACAAGGTTCTAATTGCCAAATAAGGAGCACAGTTTATTCCAAAAGTAACTGTTTTTAGCTCATAGTCGCAAATTTCACCACTGTTTTCGTTTCGAAATAATATTCTTTGAAATGAGGTATGCAGGGGATTCACAAGTATTTGGCGATACATTTTCTCGACGTCTGCATTAAACACATATTTGAAAACTCTCCATTTTAAAAGCAGCATAACCAAATCGGACTGTAAAACCAGACCTGTATATAGGATTTCATTGAGGCTGATTAATGTAGAAGATGGGCACGATGCATTGAACACTACTCTAACCTTCGTAGAAACACTATCAGGTTTCAGAACTGCATGATGCGGTATATAATAAAATTTAGACGACTCATCACCAGATGGTGTCATAACTTGACCCATATGTCCCAACTCTATGTACTCTGCTAACAACGCATTATATTGAGTGGCTAGCCCTCGCCTGACTAACGACCTTTCACTTCTTTGGAGTTGGGCTAAGGCTCCATGGCGAGATTCTCCCAACGAGCACCCCAGACTCTCAAGGTCCTTGAAAGGTATATTTACCACATATCGTCCGTCTTGGTTCCTATATGTCGTGCTCTGAAAAATTTCCTCACAGACCGCCTCCTCATCGGTCAAAGGTCTGTCAAAAAACACCTCTTCGCATTCCCAAAACTTAGCTATTTGCTTCTCGAGGTCAACACAATTAAAAAAGGAGACCCTTTTCGATTGAGCTGGGGGTTTATTGCAGTTAAGCGGACTAGTAATAACCTACCCAAATATAGTCTCCTGAGCCATTAGGGACCCTAGCACATTTTTTATCAAGCCCTCTTTGATAATCTGAGGATATACGTCTGCTCCGATCAACATATCAACCTGTTTTCTTTTGTAAAAATGTTGCAATTTTCCAGCACAAAGAGCATAGGTCCGAAAGGCCTGAGCGTAGCGTTCCTTTACCGCTTTCACTTTGCCCTGGTTGTCTTCGGTGTCCTGAATTGTTGCCATACACACGTCATATGCAGCCCTGACGGCCTCCCATCTCTCCTTTAATTCTTCCTCTTGTAAGTCCAGTACAAATGATGACACTTCATCCTGTGGTATCTGGCTTATCTCCGACTCAAAATCCAGCAAATGTTCCACCGCACGATTTATAGCCATTTCGGAAGCCATCTCGATAATGAATATTATTTATATAATTATTCGTATAAAATATTATTCGCAAACCCAGCAACAACAAATTTAATTTAACAAATTAATTTATATTGTATTATTATTATATAAGTTTTTTTTTATACCCGCCACACATAGTGTGAAGGGTATATTCAGTTTGTCGGAAAGTTTGTAACGCATTGAAGGAGACGTCGTAGACCCCATAAAGTATATATATTCTTGATCAGCTTGATGAGACGAATCGATTTAGCCATGTCCGTCTGTCTGTCCGTCTGTCTGTCCGTCTGTCCGTCTGTCTGTCTGTCTGTCTGTTTACTTCTACGCATTTTTTTGATGAAGATACATAGATATTACGCCGAAATTTGGAACTTAAGCTTTTCTCGGCAACGACTACTTTGTATGTTAAAACCAAGTTGCCACGCCCATTTTTAGGTGTAGCCCCCATACAAACTTACCAAAAATTTTCAAATTTTTGTATTAAAATAGGTATTATTTATGCATGTATTCACTCCAAATCGGGTAAAAACTCTTCTTATGTCATCCAAAGTCGAATCCAAGGTGCCACGCCCATTCCTAGGTATAGCCCCCATACAAATTTACCGCACATTTTCGAATTTTTGTATGAAATTAGGTATTATTTATGAATATATTCACTCAAAATTGAATAAAAAACACTTCTAACGAAATCCGATATAAAAAACAAAGTACCACGCCCATTTTTAGGTGTAGCCCCATACAAATTTACCGCCCATTTTCGAATTTTTGAATAAAAATTGGTATTATTTATGAATTTATTTACTCCAAATTGGGTAAAAACACTTCTATATTATCCAATTCCAAAACCAAGATGCCACTCCCATTTTTATGTATAACCCCTAATACAAACTCACCGATTTTTTGCACTTTTGTATGAAAAATTAATTTTTTTCGTCTATATATTTATAAATGTATATAAGCCACTGATGATCACACTTAAACTATTCAAAGATTCATGTGGCGGGTATTTAAGCTTCGGTTCCACCGAAGTTAACGTTTTTCCTTGTTTTTTTTTTATAATAAGCAACAACAAATTATTCAATACTTAATTTGATTAAAATTTAAAATTTCAATACACAATATATACATTTTTATTTATTTAAAAATTCCAACAAAAAAAAAAAAATACACTTGAAAATTTCTCACAGTGTAAAAGTATGTAATGTTGTTGCTGCCTTTTATGTTTTGCGTTTGTTCCTTTTCGCTTACAATTTATATAAAAATAATGTAATCAAAAATAACCAAAAAAGCTGCTCGAATTAAATAATCCAAAATTTTTATTGAAATTATTTTGTTTTGTTTTTCAATTAACAGCAACCAATTATTCAATATTTAATTGAATAAAGTTTAAATTTCAATATATATAAATTTTCTTTCGTTAAAAATTCCACAAAAAAATACACTTGAAAATTTCTCACAGTGTAGCAATCACAGCTGTAAGAGTTCAACGCACTAATATGTAAAGGAATTTAACGTTGTCGTTGCCCGTTATGCTTTGCGTTTTGTTATTTTTTTACAATATTTTCAATGTATATAAAAAATAATGTAAATATGTATGTATGTAAAAATGTGTGTTTATTTGCAATTAAAATAACAAAAACGGCTGCTCAAATCAATAACACAAAAATTTATTGAAATTATTATTTTTTGATTTTCTCTTTCTTTTTTTTCAAATAAATTTACAAAAGAATTTTAACACAAATTATTAATTTTTATTTAATGTTGTTAATTAAAACGCTTTTGGTTAATAAAAATTATTTTATTTAATTTTCAACTCCCTTTTTCTTCAAAAGAAATTTTTTTTTTTTTATTTTAAGTCGAAAGCGCGCGCTTTGTATATATGAATATATGTAGATATGTATGTATATATATACGACAAGAAAATTAAATGGCGGGGACGGACTTATTTGGTCGAAGGACCAAATGTTTATTTTCCGGCGGCAAAACTCCAAATAAAACTCCAAACTCAATACTCCAGATTCTCCAACACACGGCACTGTCCGCTGGTTGCTACCTGAAATTAAACACTAACACAATTCACAAATTCAAAGCCGGGTGAGGTTTAAATTAAAACCACTTGTCCTCGTTTTTATTATTATTTTCTTTTTATTTTAATTGTTTATGGTTTGCACTTTATTACACTTTAATTTATGTACATGTACACTCGCGATGCTGCCGATTGAAAGTTTTATACATAAGTAAATTAGAGCAGCGTCTTAGAAGCAACGCAAAGCCTATTTTTTAAAAAAATTAGCAACAACAACCATTTTACCGCTGCGCTTTCTCTAAGTTCGAATTTACAATGGAACGATTGCATTGCTTCTAAAACAGTAGATGCTTAGCCCTTCAGTGTGGCTTAAACAATATCTTAAAATTGATAAAGTGTAGGTGCTGCCTGTGAAAAATCTATTTGGCGTATGCGCCGTTCTATGCTTAGGTTGTTTGGTGTATGCACCGTTCTATGCTTTGACTATTTGGCGTATGCGCCGTCCTATGCTTCTGAAGTGGCGTATGCGCCGTCCTATGCTCTGATTTGGCGTATGCGCCGTACTATGCTCTGATTTGGCGTATGCGTCGTTCTATGCTTTGATTTGGTGTATGCGCCGTTCTATGCTCTGATTTTTCGTATGCGCCGTTCTATGCTTTGATTTGGCGTATGCGTATGTGATCCTTGATTATTTTGTGTTGTCCTAGAATCGTTTTGCGGTGCTCAGTTCCTTGTGCTTCTGTTCGCTGCGTCTGGCTTCGAGTGCTTAGAAGTTCGTTGGGTTGCTTTCCTCCGTCTGGTTTCGAGAGCTGCAATTTGCAAAAATGCTGCTGTATTTATACAACTCTTTTCCAGTTTGCCAAATTTCCAAATCGTTTCCAATTGCACTGAGCATCTTTCCATTATTATCTCTCTTTCTATTCTCTTTCCAAAACTATTTCTCTTGGAAGCTGCGTAGATGGCTTCTTGTTTTGGCACACAGCATTAGAAATAATCAAATTATTGGAAAATCATATTTAATTAACAGCACGTGTTGCAAATCTTATTTGGTTTGTCATATCTTGTATTGTTTTTTTGTAATATGTTGTTTTGTATTAATGACAATTTACCCAAATGTATTTGCATACATACAAATGTATATATGTGTATGCGCTAATCATTTTTATTACTTTGTATTTTCTATGCTGCGCACGCCGCTTGCTATCATATTGTTTTCTTTACCGTTATTTTTATGCGCGGGTGGTCGGTGCACAGGTGTTTGTGTTTGGCAGTGGCGACTGTTTTTTTACGCTTTTTGCTTTGTGTTCTGTTCTCTTCGCTTAGCGTAAATATAAAGTCGCACATGCTTTACACCTTTGAAGATGATAAAACGCATCTTTTTGTAAATCTGGCATGCGTTTTGAAATGTATTAGGTGTAATCGACTGTGTTGTTAGGTTTTGCATTAAAATAATGACTAATTGCTTGGCTTATTTAGTATGTCGCATATACCTTGTTTTAACCTTGCAGGGTGATCGTCAGTTATTTTATTGGAATAAAAAGGAAAGTACAGTTTTAACCGTATCGAACAGTTACGCATAGCTAGGAATGGTATCAATGTTGTTTTTAAGGCCCTACTCATTTATTGCCTAATTTTGCAAATATAATCTTTACATCAGAGAGTTTCCATACGAAAAGATCAAAGTTGCAAGTCAAGTTATTCTTTTTTAATATTGTTTTGGAAAGTATATTGGTAGTATGTCTTTTCTGTATTAAAAAAGGGTTCTTCCTGCCATATACGGTGCAAATGTATATTAATTGTGTAAATATGTGCTCTAGAAGGAGTAACAGGTATAACAAAAAATGGGTATAAAAAGTGCAAAGTGGGTTAAATTCGAATTTTTTGCAGATCTAGAATCTGTTTGAACGAAAATCATAAATTTTCATATTTTCAAGATATCAGTATTTATCCGTCAATGTTGCTGCGCGATTTTTTTCGCTCAGTTTTAAAGATATTGAACTGAAATTTCAAACTTAAGCTTTTCTAGGCCCTGTGTGTTTTCTATGTTAAAATCAATGTGGCACGCCCACTTTTAGGTATAGCCCCCATACAAACGTACAATATTTTGTCAAGTTCAGAGTTTTTTGAGGTTAGCAAGAAAACGCGAACTATCTTAGACATTCTGACTTCAAATTCGGATTCAGCAATTTTTCCTTCTATCCTTAAAGTTTAAGGTAGAAATAACTATGTCGACATGTGAGCATTTTTACAGAATGTACTCCAACAGGAGTTTGAAAAAGTAGTACCAGAATGAGCCTTGTCTGAATCCTCTCTTGGTGTCAAAGGGGTCGGGAGATTTTTATTTATTTATTTATATTGTATATCACAACTACTCAAAAACAAAAACAGTTGCTAAAACTAAAGAATATTATAATTACCTAAGAATACCTACTTAAATACTAATTGAGGAAAGAATACGGCCATCCAGACCACGTTGGAGGATTTTTGTTAGGTCGACTGGATGACCAGGCTGTGCCCCTACTCACAGCCATGATTTCTGATCTAAATGGTTGTATTTTACAAATAAATAAAAAAACAAGAAAAACATTAACTTCGGTGGGACTAAAAAGGATCAGACCAGCTGACTTGCCGCACTATCTATAAGTCCTGATCTATTAAAAAAGTTTAATTATTCACGTTAATTATCTACGTTAATTTTTCACGACAATTATTTAAGACAACTTCTGCTAAAAGAATCTGACCATCCGACTTGCCGTACTATCAATAATCGCCTATTTAATTAAGAAATTGTTTTTCACGTAAATGTTTTCATAGATTTCATTGTTTGTATAATTTAAAGAAATTGTTCTCGATATTATTATTTGTACAAATTATCGACATTATAAAATGTACAAATTGTTGTTGTAGATGTATCAATCTATTCCTAGGAAAATAGAAATAAAAAAAATATGCGAGCATCATAGTTTCTTTTTAGATAATACTACCTTTCATGTAAACGTTTTGGCATTGCGCATGTGCACGACAATGCATCGCCGTTTCATTCAGTGCTTTAAAAAACTTTGATCTGATAAGCGTGTCGAAAGCAGCTTTGAAGTCGACCAATGGAAATGGGTGTGTAGATTTGTTTCAGTCTAGTACACAATATGCCAGAAAGGATTTTATAAGCGATTGGAATGGAACTTATTCCTCGATAGTTTGCGCAGACTACAGGGTCTCTTTTCTTAAAAACTGGGCACAGGTTCCAGTCATTAGGAATACGCTCGCCAGTTATATTTTCATTTTGTTACCATGGTTCTTGTTCATCTCTGCAGAACGAAGCTCCTTTCTTATAACCTTCGGTCATACGCTTAATTTTTTGGTAAAAACCTCGGGCCTCGTTTCTGCTACTCATTATCTCAATCTCCTCCACTTCACGCCTTTCCAATTCTCTTTTCTTCTTTCTGATCAGTTGTTTTTCCTCTCTCCGTTTCTCCCTATATCGCTCAACAACAGTTCGTGTTGCTCCCGCCTGCAGAGTTCGTTGTCGTGCTATTTTCTCTCCAGTAGCGATACGACATTCCTCATTGTACCATGTCTGCCTTCGAGGTTTAGTGTAGCCAATAACCTCTTTGCCTGCCGTAGCTAATGAGTTTGTGATACGCTTCCCCTGATCGTTTATACAGTCGGTGGCCGGTTGATTCTCTCGGACTAGGTGAGAGACCCTTGTTGAGCGGCGGCCTGCAGAGCTCGTTTGGCGAGCACTGTGCTGAGTTTAGTACGAACCTTGACTAGACTGTCATGCTTGGGGCAGCGGTCGTAGAGGCTTTTAAATCGCTAATAAAATTCAACTTTCTCCATCTCATCTTTAAGATTTGTCGGGGCATGTACACATATAAGGCTAATGTTGAAAAATTTGGCTCTGATGCGTATCGAGGCGAGCCGTTCATCTATATATATACAGCGGAAAACCTGGAGACGAGTTTCCTACTACCCACGAAGCCACATCAAAATTTATGTTGCTTCTCATGGCCACTGTAGTAAATGTCACAAGTTGCTAAATATATGCAACAGTGTCCAGTCCATCGCATTTCCTGAAAATCAGTAATGTCTGCTCTGAAATTGTCGAGAGTGGTAGTTCTTCTATTGCACAATCCCTTTTGAGGGTTCCGACGTTCCAGATGCACATCCATATTTCTTCTTCCTTATATCGTTTTCGAGGGTCGTCATGTTTTTTTCCTATAACGGTAGTTGGGGGCCTCCAGGATTCTTACCTCGGCCGCGGAATAGTCCACCGGTGGATTTACACCTCTGTATCTGCCACCTGGAGTACATCTGTTTAGACAAGCTATTATTGCATTTGGTACACTTTTTCCTGTGTGTGTTTCAAACGGATATTTTTGTTTTACGTTGTTGGTAACCACCCACTAACCAACCTCACCTCGAGGAGTCAGTCTTTAGACGGCTTTTACGTCAAGCTGAACCTGCTGTGGTAGTATTCTTGGCCGCCCGCTAACCACACGGGTGGAATATCACATATCTTCTTGTTATATCATACAAAGCTGTATAGCACTTCGCATGCTCTGTAAATGAAGTTAAGCTTGCGTCGGTGTCTTATCAGCTTTGGCGTTCGAGAGCATAGATACTATGTTATATTTGTATACCCACCACACATAGTGTGTAGGGTATATTCAGTTTGTAAATTATGCCTGGGATAGTTCCAATGAAATAGACCAATGTGGGTAGGTCCAACAAAATTTTAGGTGTAGCGCCCATACAAAGATATACCCGACTTTTAAGGTTTTTGTATGAATAATGAATTTAAAAAGGTATGGTAGTAAAATAAAAACCATCTTAAGGTTCATAAAGATTGGACGCAGTGTATCTTGCAGTCGAGCATACTCGACTTCAGCGTTCTTTCTTCTTTCATAATTGATTAAATTAAGAAAAAATATCTGTTCATGTTTTGAAATTTATTTATTTTCAAAGTGTTTCTTGGTAAGAGTTATTGTAAAACAGAAAAATATATGGATTTACCTATATGCAAATTTTATGTATTCTTATATTAAAAAATTAATTCAACTAGAGTTTTCAATCATTTTATCCGAACAAATGTCATAGTTTTGCAATGCAAAGGGTCTAACGAATTTACTATACTACCACACTTTATTCCGTAAATGATTTTTTCATGGATGTGCTATTCAAAAAGGAAAAAGATAAATTAAATAAAAAGAAAAGAACATTTTTTTAAATGAAACAAACTAATTCCAATTTTAAGACACACTATAACGAATATTTTTAATTGTACATTTATTTATTTGTATATTTAAGAGTAAAACGTAAAAACTTAAAATAAAAGAAAGAACAATAAGATATAATATTAGGGGGTTATTAAATATACTTGGGATGCCCACCAGGAGTGAACGCACCGGCCACTATCGCGGCTTAGTAGCGTCCCACACCTGGTAGTGCATTCCAGAAACTAACAATTTATTCACTGCCGGCCATTGGTGTCCACACCAGTAGTGGACATCTACAATGGTCCGCAGTTTACCAAAATGCTTGCCATTGGTGTCCACACCAGCCACTATCGCGGCTACGTGGTGGCCATCTACAATGGTTAGCAATATTTATTGGATGCCCATCGGTGTCCACACCAGCCACTATCGCGGCTACGTGGTGGCCACCTTCTGGCGGGGCATCCTTCCAAAGGCGCATTGTGGTGCAGGCTGTCCACCATCGCGTCCATTACCTGCGACCACGCGTCAGCTCTAGCCGGGGCACTATCCAACCAGCCTTGATGGTGGTGACAGCGCCGCGCCGGCGTCAGTCCTAGCCGGGGCACTATCTAACCAGCCTTGATGGTGGTGACAGCGCCGCGCCGGCGTCAGTCCTAGCCGGGGCACTATCTAACCAGCCTCGACCATCTATTGTGGGTTGCTGGTGACAGCGCCGCGCCGGCGTATTGGTCTCAATTGAGTTTGCACTCAAGAGTCCAAAATTGCCTATTAGTATGCACTTGGTATACTAGGCAGATGAACTTACCCCGTTGGCGTTCATCAGACGACTGACTTTATGCAGCATTTGGCTGCCCTTTTATACGATTTCCTTTTGCTAGCATTGTTTTTGTAAAGATAAAATGCGACCAAATGATCGTTAATTTCAAATTAATCAGCTGATGGGCTCATTTACACTCAACGCCATCAGCTGATGATGTTATATGTTTACTTGCGCAGAGGGCGCTTTTTTACAAGATCGTTAATTTTAAAATATTCTTGCCTTCGACTTCTTCAATTGTTTTACCAGAAAACGTTACTTCACCAAAAACAAACAATGGAAAGCACACACACACAAATCTGCCGTTAAAGTTGAAAAGGAACAGAGAAACACATTCTCCAAGTAAGCAAACACAACAAAAGCAAAACAATAAACAAAACCAAAGAACAAAACACAAACAACATTACAAAAATTATTGGCTCAGCGAACCTAACACAACAAATCGATTCGAACTGTTAGCAGATGACAAGTGTGACGAACAAAACTCTATGCAACCTTCAGCTTTCATTTATTGCCAAAGTGAATAAACCACCTCCAATTTATATCTCAGGGTATCGCCAGATTAAAGTTTTTATGATGCCTTTAAAGAAGTGGCTCAAAAAAACTTTGAATTAAAAAGCGTTAGCTAACAACGAAGTAAGAGTGCAGGCCACAGATTCTACTTTTTATAAAAATATTATAAATATGTTGAAACAGAAAGAAACCAAATACTATACGTATAAAGCTAAGGAAGATAGAAACTTCAAAGTCATTTTACGAAATATGCATCCTTCAGCTGATATTGAAGAAATTAAAGCTGGGCACTGAGTTAAACATATTTATAATATTCAACAACGAACCACAAAAGTGCCTCTTCCATTATTTTCAATTGAACTTCAAAACGAAGAAAACAATAAAGATGTATATAAAATTTTCATCTTCTACAGACAAAAATCTCATTCGAGGCACCATATTAAACGCACACTATCCCAATGTGCAATTAAGGGAAGTATGGGCATACCAAAAATTATTGTACT